>QLSS01000024.1:457460-542480 GCA_024372645.1 Trichomalopsis sarcophagae | reverse complement strand
CTGAGAAATACGCAGCATCTCACGCATCTGAACTGGGAGAACATCGAAGAAAACGAGAACCTGAAGAAGCATGACCTCGGTGAGATACCAGAAGGCGATAAGACAGAGATTCAGATGAACAGGCTGAGGAACACGCAACACTTGACGCACCTGAACTGGAACGACGTCGAGGGAAACGAGCAGAACATCAATCTCGCAACTGATGATAATACTCCACTGACGGACGCTCAGATCAATCGAAATCGAGTGATGTCCCACTTCTACAGTCGTATGGACGAACTCGAAGAGCACATCGGTCAGCCGAAGTCTGAGAACCTGACCGCTTGTCAAAAAAATCGAAATAGGAACATGGCCCACAACACCGACCAGTTTGACTTCGAGATCAACAGGTTCACCGAGCGCGAGCAACAGCAGCATCATCTGAAAGAAACGCCGATGTCGACCAACACTGACCACTTTACCATATCCACGCATAGTGGATCGGGACAGGTGCACAGCTGCGGGAACACGCCTTTTTCGGAAATCACTAATCATAGGTGAGTTGCACACTTCATTTTTTTTTAATTTAAACATTAATCAATATTTAACGATTAATTTGATTGCAGCGACATGTTAAGATCGACGGACGGCATGTCTACTGATGAAACTTCGCAACGTTCTCGCGGATCTAGGTACTTCCAGGAAACACCAGCTTATCCCGAGTTTATAGGCCTCGGTTCCGCAGCCAACACTCCGTCGATCGAGAATCAACAGCAGCAACTCACAGTCGACGACGTCGAGATGATTGACAGCACCTCGCTTCAGGTCTACCTCGAGAAGTCAGTAATTATTCCGTTAAGGGTTCAGAGTCGCCTCGTTAACAACGCTATTATAAAGGTAGAGCTCGGAAATACTAAACGGACATTTTCCTTGCCAATAGTTTGTTAAAAAAATAATAATGATTGAATTTTCTCCTTGCAGTATTTGCTGAACGAGCACAAGATGCTATCGCATCTGCACAGCCTGCGCAGCTACTTTTTTCTGCTGAACGGAGAGTTCGCTAAGACCCTGACACAGTCGCTCTTCAGGAGGCTTTACGAAGTCTCATCACCGCTGGAGCTTTTCAACTCTTCAACGTTGAGCAATTTTCTTGAGAAAGCTCTCGTTAGCTCGCTCAGTGGTAGTTACGCCAACTCCGAGTTACTCAGCCTTTCTGCCGCCGATGTACCGACATACTTGCAGGTGCTTATTATGAAATTTTACTAGACTAAATCAGGATTTCGTAACAACTAACAAATTTGTTGATCATCTTTTCTTGAAGACATCAAATCCAGAAATTCTAAGCTGTCTCTCTCTAAACTACAAAATATCATGGCCCCTAAACATCGTGTTCAACGATGTGGTTATGCAGCAATACAGCAGGGTTTTCAAGTTCTTGTTGATGGTCGGTCGCGTACTCTGGGTTCTGCAAGAGGATTTCCAGATTCTAAAAATCGAACGAAAGGCTGCTATCACGGAAAATCATCACAAGGTATGAAACGAATTAAGGAGACTTTTCTACAATTTTTTTGACCTCATAAGCCAGACGCTGAGTAACTATCGTGAAATTTTCCGCTCCAGCTTCAGCTTTACCGACACTCGATGATGCAATTCATGAACGCGCTACACACTTACTTGACCTGCAGTGTGCTGCACGCTAGTTGGTCTGAGTTCGAGAGGGAGCTAGAAAGCGCGACTACGCTTGATGAGGTCTACGAGACGCACGTCAGTTACATAAAGAAGATTTTATCGAGGTAATGGATCAATAAGCTCAAAGACGAGTCTGTTTGACTTGTGCTCTCGATTTAACTTGCGCGCTATACACTTATCAATTAAAAACATTGCTCTGAACAATTTTTTATTTGCGATAATTCGTAAATATTTTGCATAAAAAATGAAAAATAATTGACGTCTATCCGGGAATATATTTTTCAATCGAATTTTGTTGAAGCTAAAATCTTTTTTTTTTACTGGCGTTTGCAGATGCATGCTGAATGTCCGAGGCGAAAAAATGCGCACCTGCCTTTGCAACATATTCATGGTAGTGTTGAAATTTCACAACCGCATCCGCGCGCAGGATTGGAGCGGCGCACATCCGTCATCTACCGGACCGAACTACGAGAACCTTGAGAAGATGTACGTTACCTTCTGTGAACAGAGGACCTATCTCGCCCACGTGGCCGAGAAACTCGCCAATAGCGGCTACCAACCCCACCTCATGCAGTTCCTGCACGCGCTCAACATCAATCATCGCTACGACCTCGCTTCCAAGAAATAGAGCGTCGCGTGTATTTTTGTTGCTTCGAATGGGAAACAGACACTGCGTAAAAAATAGCTCGTTTATGATATTTTTATCTAATTTCATGATTCAAATTCGCAAGCAAATCTGCACGATTACCTGCAGTAGAACCTTAAAATTAATAAAAGGTTACTTTATTAATAGATGTTGCTATAGATCATGTCTGTTTCCTATCGAATATTTTTTTACCGTTACTAGAGTTCCTGTACTGAGTACGTGAAAGAAGGCCTGATAATACTCCGAAGTCGTTATTTGGTGCTTCAGTGACGCACGAATGATTGAATTTCCGATGAGTATAGACGTTATTTATTTGTCGGTGCGTACTTTCCAATATAGATTGTACACTGACAGATCCAGTATTTTTCGCATCACCCGAAATTTGAAGGGTGTATAGATTTCACTGTAAATATGTATAATTTAGCTTAATTAAAAAGAGAAAATTGTTCCGCGAACGCGGAGGGTTGTTTCGTCCACGCTGCATGCGATGCATGCCGTTAGAAAGATCTGATTAAAAAAATGCGAGTCATAGGCTTAGGCGTACGAAGTGTGATTAGACGAAATTTCGAGGCTCGCAATTTTTTATCACGTCTCTTTGGAAAAGAGCACAAAGGTTCTAGCTTGTTTCAGTTTCGCTTGAATCATTAGTTAAGAATTCGTTACTGTTATAGTTATGAGTCGCATTAAATGTACGAACTATGTTGCCAGCTTTAAATTCTGTATATTGCTTTTGTCACGCGATCGCCAACCGGTGCGTAATATTTGTAAAATTACGTTATTAATCCTTTTTTACGTGAATCCCAATGTATAGTTCTCAATATTAATTTATAGAGTTAATCGACCCGCTAACTTGGATTGTCAACCTCTATGAGGGGAGGTTACTCCGTACTATAGATAATTATCATCATTCATTTAATTTCAGCCATATGATTATACGCTTCGACGTCTACAAGTGTCCTTTCCACAGTTACCATATTCGAATTTATTATTTATACAGCATCAAATCACATGAAATAAATACTTTCGTTATACACCAGTACGACCACGTTATTATTACTTGCTTCGATCCTAACACCCGCGTTGCGCAACTCTGTTTTTTCAAAGTCTAGCGCCAAGAAAAAAACTCGCTATAGCCGGCTGAATCGCTGCAACTTCATAGCGCCTACTAAAGCAGCTTCGGCGAGAGGAATAGGCGGTGCTCGCGCTTGCAAAACTCTCCAGCGGCCTGAATCTGTTCACGAATGCCGACTGGCGTAAGTCGCCTCTGTAACTTCTCTCTCTCTCTCTCTCGCTCCCGAAATAAGAGATCAGTCGCCCTCGGTTGATCGAGTGAAATGCACTCGTGGATCCCGGAACTCGACGATCGTCCAGGAACCTAACCTCTAATCTACCGCAGCATTATAATCCTCGTCGAGGCAGGATCGATTAAAATAGTGCATCCCAACGATAAGACTTGATATAATTCAGCCACGAGAAAGAGCGAGACAGAAGAGAGGGTAAAGCAGAAAGGATAGATCATCATCGCCGCCCCCCGCTGGCGCACACAGCACACACTCTCGGCGCCCGCATACAGGTACACTTGGCATACAGAGGGACTGAGAGAGAAAGAGAGAGAGAGAGAGAGAGAGCGAGAGAAAGAGACAGTGATAGCCTGCAGCCACATATACACACGCCCACCGACGCATCGAGGCCAGGGACTTTTGACAAGATAGAGCCGCTCCGTTGCCGATGGCAGAGGTGCCATCAGTGCCGTGCGGCCATATTGGCAACTTGTGACTCCTCGTCCTCCGCAGCCGTCGTCTAGGTGCATCAAAGTCTGACCGTCCCTCCGCGCCGACAGATCGACGTATGCATACCAAGTGAGAGGCGGTTCTTCTCAGCAATTATCGCGCCAATTATGTCGTGGACGCTCGGCGCGAGGACTTAACGCGCAGTCCCTAGCTCGTGCAGACTTTGGACACTATAAGAGTCGTCGGCTTTCTACTCAGCGCTTTACAATGGTGAGTTGACTTTGCTTATTGGCTAGAGGTTGCTGTCACTAAGCTGCTTGTCTCGTCTGTTCGCAGAGCTTCTTCGGCTTTGGACAATCTGCGGATATTGAGATCACACTCGATGGAGCAGAGACCAGGAAGACAGCAGACATCAAGTCTGAGGATGGCAAGAAGGAGAGACACTTGTTGTATCTGGATGGAGAGACTGTCTCCGGCAAGGTGGGTAGTGCACTGAATTTTGGAGTAAAGTGTACAAGTGATTGCTCCAAAATACATTTTGGAGCAACTTGTAAATTTTGTGTGACACTTTGAAAAACAATTAACTATTGATTGTACGTTAGCTACACTTTGCAAAAAACACAAGTATGCTTTTTTTTTTAAGTATGGAACTTGTGTAACTTCATATGCTTGATTTCTAGTATATTCTTATATAATAACTTGGAGTTCAGCGTATCCTTAGAATGCAGTAAATGGCAATTCCTTTTTTTTACTAGATAAACATCAGCCTAAGAAAGGCTGGAAAATTGGAGCATCAAGGTGTCAAAGTAGAGTTCATAGGACAAATAGAGCTCTACTATGACAGGGGCAACCACCATGAGTTCACAAGTCTGGTCAAAGAACTTGCAAGGCCAGGCGAGCTCACGCACAACACAACATATGAGTTTGAGTTTGCCAATGTAGAGAAGCCCTTTGAGAGTTACACAGGCTCGAATGTGCGACTGCGATACTTCCTTAGAGTGACAATCGTTAGAAGACTAAGCGATATTGTTAAAGAGCTAGAGCTTGTTGTACATACCCTTAGTTCCTACCCAGACATGAACAATCCCATCAAGATGGAAGTTGGCATTGAAGACTGCCTACATATCGAATTCGAGTATAACAAAAGCAAGTAAGTACAATTGACACAACTGCTTTCAATTTTCTACCCAAAATCGTCGGTAGTTTAAAATGCATTCTCTTATTTCAGATACCACTTAAAGGACGTGATTGTCGGTAAAATTTACTTCCTGCTGGTCAGAATCAAGATCAAACACATGGAAATCGCAATTATCAAACGAGAAACAACCGGCTCTGGTTAGTATCTTTACCTCCCACAAATAGCATCCACTTCTGCATTTCATTTCGCACATGCATGCCCTTATCACTGAGAGAGGTCAAATTTTTGTTTGCCGTTTTGTTGCAACGTCCGGTTCACTGCGAAAAGTTTAATCAGACTATATTTTTGCAGGACCCCACACGTTCACGGAAAACGAGACAATAGCCAAGTACGAGATAATGGACGGGGCGCCAGTTAAGGGGGAATCCATTCCGATCAGAGTGTTTTTAGCTGGCTACGATCTCGCGCCGACTATGCGCGACATCAACAAGAAATTCAGCGTGAGGTATTACCTCAATCTCGTTCTTATGGACGAGGAGGACCGACGATACTTCAAACAACAGGTTCGTTGACTTAATTTATTCCGATTTTTTCTCGGAGGAATAAGAAGTTGCTTTCGTCATTCCCTGTAGTTTACTTTTATCTCTGTTTTTGTCGGCACTCATGAGCGCAAAAAATCTGGCCCTGAAGATTTTCCATAGTAAAAATTATGCAAATTGCTTTGCCGTCGTGAATTGTGATATTGACCCTTGAACACAGCAGACAAGTGACCCTTTTAAAATGTATTGCAGGAGATAACGCTCTGGCGGAAGGGCGAAAAGAGCCGGAAGTCTCAGTCAGCTTCTCCGCACCTGCCATCGCACCTTGTCTCCGCGGAGACGGGCTTCCCCCAGGGTGCAGCCCACAATGGGCCCTCTTCGGTCCGCGACAATCCGCGGCCTCAGCAGCAGCCGGACGACGAAGAGGAAGCCGGTAGCCCGTCGGGCGATGCGTCCGAGGAGCCCCAGCAGCAACAGCCACAGCAGCCGAGTGGTCCCATCGAAGGGATGACTCGCGAGGAAGGAGACGGAGAGGGCGATAAGGATCTCAGCCCAGAGAGTCAGTGATCGGTCAGCAGCGAGGAGGAGGACAGCGAGGAGCCCAGCAGCGACAGCAGCGAGCAGCTTCGAGACTTCGAAATGCAGGCCTGTCGACCTGCTGCGTCCTCGACTTCATACGTAAACCAAGTGTGAATTATACTGTGTATAAGCGCGTAGACCGAGGCTAAGAATGGAAATTTTGAGGTTAAGGGGCTGCAAGGGTGGATCTATTTTGTTTTTCACTTTTCTTTTTTTGTTGCAGTTTGACGATATTCTGTTATGTTTTTGTTAGCGTGTGCGATTGGAAGTATCGAAGCGAGCGGGAGAGATCATGAAATCAACGAACGGTTATAAATTTTTTTGTAGAATTTTTCGAGACGATATTTGTAATGTATGTGATTAGGCGAGCTGTTGTAACGCAGCCAGTGCAATTCAAATGAATCATGCGTGACTCAAAGTTTCTATCAGTAGCATATGCGAGTCTGCTTATGGCTGATATGTGGTTTATTGCGATTACATGCACACAAAAATTTAGTTTCGGGGATTCGTTAGGTGGAATGTCACGGACAGTTATGTATGTACTACCGATTTTTAGTCATTTTTATACGATTTTTTCAATGTTACATCCAAAAATTACACCGATCCCAATGCGATATTTTTGTGTGCGCTTAAACCATATTACATATTACTATATATGTATAATTCATACGGAATTTATGTATATGATCATTTCTGATATCATATTAGAGAACACGATCTTGACATCGTGTAGTAAATAGTGGGAGCTTCTTTTATAAAAAGAAACAATATGGAGTTATAAGCATGGATAAGAGTTGTAAATATTTCGATCGCGCATATACGAAAAATTGAAGAGCTTGAACTTTATGGCTCTTCAGTTGTTGTATCTTTCCATCGTCAACTTGATCAATCTTGATGATGTAGAGTTAACAATGAAGAAATCCAAAAATCATTACTGGGCACTTGGCTTTTTTGAACCAGACGAAATGACTGTCCTTAGAACAAATTATCGCGGACATACAGAGAAGCGTCAGTACCTCATAGTGATTCTGAAATGTCAAATGTGAGCGAGTGAAGTTACGAAATACGTCCGCTGGAATAACGAAACTCGATAAATCCGATTTTTCCATGACGTTTTTTTTAAGAGAACAGAGAAACTCTTCCCACTAATGGATAGCTTTTTCCATTTCTTAAGTTTATATAATTGTAAAAATAATATGATGCTCTTAAACGCATTGAGAGTCATGGCGTGTTTCATCAATACCCACCAGGAAAAAAGATTTTGCAATTTTCCAGATTTATAACTGGTACTTTTTTTAATCAAATTCAATGTGTATATAATCAAATATGCAGATTTTTAGGACAGTACTTTTCTAATAATTGATGTCGTTTCTCATCAAAGTTTCTTTCTCATTGATGAGATATCCCATGTTCTCAAAGTTTATAGTCATTTATACATATATTTTATTTGTACGCATGTGTAAATAACACAAATGGAAAACTGTCAGTTATACTTATACAAAACCAAAATTATTGTTATGCCTGAAGGTTTTATTATTCGTCAGTCCAGTGCAAGAAGAGGCAAAGGTGATTATGTTTACTGGTGATTCTATTTCCTATCATGCAAATTTTTTTAAGCTTCGAATAAATACTCACAAGTAAAAGGCCATATATTTCACAGCAGAAAAGTAGTCAGTTTTATCAAATACCTTAAGAATGCAACTTCAGCCTTTTGTTTCGTGCCTGACAGTATAAATAT
This sequence comes from Trichomalopsis sarcophagae, assembly GCA_024372645.1. NCBI lineage: Eukaryota > Metazoa > Arthropoda > Insecta > Hymenoptera > Pteromalidae > Trichomalopsis > Trichomalopsis sarcophagae. The sequence goes on along the minus strand of QLSS01000024.1, from coordinate 534,442 downwards.
AATAATTGTAATTAACATACAAAAAAAAAGCACTAAAAAAGCAAATGAGGAATACAACAACCATAATCGAGTCAACAAAACGAATTGTTTATATATAAAGTCTATTATGTATATTTATGCAGGCCAAGGCAGGCCATCGATTCAATTTTTAAGACTTTGCAGTAATGATAAATAATTTTTCATGCTGCTACATTCTTTGTATAAAGTGTCTCGAAGAAGCAGCTTAACTTTGAATCATGAGTGAAGGAATTTAGATAATTTAGAATCAAGAGTGTACATTATTGATTAAAACATCTTCAGACATCACATTGATCCATAGCTAAAGTACATAACAAAATATGTAACAAATTTCAAAAGTACCAAATGCATATCTCACAATTTTCCATTATTTGCATCTTAGATAAGTCTGGCAGTTTTTAATCAATACTGTATATTTTTGAGAGTTTAGACAAGGATTGCAAAGACACATAATATAATTTTGCAGTGTGCAAAAGCTAAACATACATACATATGCATTACCCAGACATTTTCTAGATTTTTTTGAAAGAACGAGAGAGAATGTGAGATTGATATGATAAAAGAAAAAAGAATTGATCATCTTCTATATACTTTGTTATTTGTTGACCAAAAAGAATTCAGAGAATTATGTGAAATGAGAGAGTTGCGTGCGATAAGAATGAATCCTAGATTATTTTACATGTGAAATAATGTATATATATACATATATACATATAAATATATTATTATCATACAAGATTTGATGCATTTATATTTACTTTAATGTAAACCTACATAAAGGGATATTTAACTATTTAATTAGTATGAACTTCTTTTTCTACACTCGACTCAACTAACAAGTTCTCATATGTAAATTTTGTCCTAAACTTTTGTTGTAAGCGAATAAACAGAGTTTTACTGCAACATCTAGCCTTTGTAAAAATACTTCAAATTCAACATTTGAGAAAATTTCTCTGCACTCGTCGTCAACCAGCATTTACTGATAGATTATCAGGTTTCGAAACTTTGTTCAAAGTATCCACAGTACGCATGTGTGGACACAGCTGGTCTATTTAAATTAATTTGTGTACGCATACACAAGTATGCATAGACAGGCTCTCCGGCTCAAGCCATGCCTTTTAAATTCCCAGAAAAATGCTCAACTCCAATTATTATTTTAAAATTTGGTTTGATTTTTAGCAAAATATCAACATTTATTCTGCCCGCATTTGGAGGAGACAAATTAACGAAGTTGGAACTTTTCGAGAGTCGAGAGGAAAAAAATGTTGAGTCCCAAAAGTAAAAACTCCACAAAGCGCAGGTATAGGTAACGCAACACATCCGCATCGTGGAGCCCGACAACACAATGCGCCAGTCTCTCTCTTTCTCTCTCGGAGATAACAAAAGGGAAAAGCCGAAAGCAGCATAATCGCGCGAGCGAGAGAGAGAGAGAGAGAGAGAGAGAAGGACAGCGCCAGGCCGCAAATCCACACACTACACGAAATCCCCACTGATGATCGGCGGCGGCGCGGCTGTTGGCGGCAGTATAGCAGCTGCTGCAGTGGACGGGGGCCTTTGCGCGCGCGAAAGTGAGGTTAGGTGTCATTCTCAGACTACGCTCCCGTCGAGCTCTCCTAGGGCGCGTTCGTCGACGAGACAAAGGCCCGGGGCCTGATGTGTTCGCGAGGAGAGATGCCCGGTTAACGGAACCGCGCGAAAGCTCACCGCGACGAGTTCAGCCAACCGAGAGAGAGAGAGAGAGAGAGAGCCTATCATTAGTGTTGCCGCAGTGTGTCTGTGTATGATCGCCGCCGTAGCAGCAGAGAGCCTTGAATGAAACTCAAGAAGCGCAAGAGTCTCTGCGCCCAGTGCGTGAGCATGCCAGCCAAGGTCTCGAAGAAGGTCGTCGGCATGATCATCCGCAGCCGCAAGACCATCATGAAGGACGGAGTCATCACGGTACTGACTATCACCAGCTCTACTAAATTTCTACTCTACTATCTTTCTCTCTCTCTCTCTCTCTCTTTCTGTCTCCTCTTTGTGTGTGCGTTTATGCCCGCTTGACCCGTTTCTGCGAGCCGCCTAATTGGATGTGTCTTTGCTGCTCTCTGGCCGGAGCCCTGGCTCCGTTAGCTCTGGGCCAGGGCTCCAGCAAGGCTGCAAGGATGTATCCCTGATCCTGCTTGCTGTTCAGCGAGCGAACTCCTTTGCCACTTGACAGAGTCGAGCAACAAATCAAATGCTCGGATTAAAGCACTGGCTGGTATTATCTCGAATCAGTCGGATGTGGCAGGCATTATCAGAAAGTAATCATTATCTTAGATTAGTTTGCTGTTAATGTAGCGGGAAGCATGGAGGTAACAAATTTTTTTCAACAATATTCACAACTGCTTGGTGAGGGAAAATTTAGTCTCGCTTGCTAAATAAATAGTCGAAGAGATGGTATAAGATAAGTGGCTATCTTGAGCAAACAGTGTCTGGAAATGGCATTTCTTTTCCCATCGGTGAACACTTGTCTGCTACCATTTGGGAGTGTACTGCTTGGCTCGAATGTTCATTCGACAAAAAGCCTGTTTCCTGAACTGTTTCATTGGACGATCCATATAGTGCTCATTTGCAGCAAGGAGGTACGAAGAAGGCAAATTCTTTGTTCGTGTGTTTGCTGAGTGACGCGTCAGCTTGATCGTACACATCGATAACAAGATAGATTGAATCATCTTTTCTGTTTTTGCCCAGTGTCTTGTACCCTCGAGTTCCAACTCGATAGCAGCGTTACAAAGCTTGCACAGGTGTAGCAAGCTTCTTCCTTCCGAGGACTTTCTTCGCTGCAAACGTGTCTCCACTCGACGTTACTCCTCCCAAAAATTAAAAAACGCCTTGGAGCATCGGAATATTCAAATAAATCCAGCTATAGAGAACGGTCATACACGTGTGCCTAGACTCTCCAAAACTGGTTCTCCTAATCTTCTGATGGAGCATCGACGGAGAGATCGGTATAGGAGAGGGACGCGGACAAGGCAGAGAGATATTCGCATTCGTTCCACATATACATCCGAGAAAGCAAGGACGGGAGAGGAAAAACGCGCGCGATGATGATTAAGCTCTCGATTCGGGCTTTCGAGACTCGGTGACGGTTATCCAGCTGCTGCTGCCGCGCGTTGACGTAATCTCGGCTATAAGGCGAGAGAGAGAGAGAGAGAGAGAGCACGGCGCGCGTCTCACTTGAAAATATAGTAGACGTGGACAAAAAAGCGCGAGGCTTCTATAATTCCGAAAAAGCGGTGTGCTTCCCGCTATGCAGGCGCTCTCTCTCTCTATATTCGCGCTTCTTCTTCTTCTTGGAAAGTCGAGCTCGAGAACACACGCATTCGATAAACGGGCAAAATTATCATTTCAAATTATTGCATCCGTAACGAGCGTATGACTTTCGAATAATCAGAAAAACTCGTTTTCCTCAAGGATTTTTCGATATCGTCAATCGTCGAAAAACAGAGAGTCGCTTAGCTCGAGAGCGACTGGCGCTTTATAGATCGCGAGGAGTCAACGCTCGCGTGATTAATGCCGCCGAGCGCTACCGAAACGCTGTGGAAGGAACAAGCCTTTGTCGCGATTCCCTCCTTTCGCTGCTGCTGCAGTGTAGGTCGAGGGAGCTCGCGACCGATTTTTTGCGATCATCGATTTTAGTAATTGGCAGAGCGACTTGACGTTTCGCTATAATGCCTTATCTTGTACGAAAAATCAATTAGAACGTCGTTTTCCGGATCTCGCGCATAATTAATCTTTCTCTCTCTCTCTCTCGGCTCGCGATAGCGCCAACATGTTTTGCTAGTTAATACAGCTTGTATTATATCTAGCCGCGTGAAAACATTGATAACGGAGTAGATTAAGTTTACAGCCACGTATGATGCGTGAACGCAATCGAATAATTATATACAACGAAAAGTCAATTAAGGAAAATTGAAGAGAAAAAAAGCGGACACATAAAAGCAGGACGCCGGCAAACTCGTGACGAAAATGCAGATTAGCCTCTAATCAGTATCTCCCCGCGTTTGACGCGTTGTCGCGCGCGCCTCTCGACCCCTCTTCCGTTCCCAGCGGGCGGCTCTACGAAGTTACGTGTCCCATACCTGTGCACCTTATCGCTCTATACGACTTGTGCACGAACGGCTCCGATCGTCAAGGCGAGCATGTCCGCCTCCTCGTCTCTCTTTGTGTGTGTGTGTGTGTTTATACCTGGATATGTACGTGCAAGTGACTTGAATTCGTATTGTACGGCCCGCGCTTTTCGTCTTTAAAAAAAAAAATAATAATAATAATAATTAGAACAGCGAAACTCGCCGAACTGTTCAGATCCCCCGGAATAACTCCTCTCCAAACAAATGTCCGAGTAACTTTTCGAAGCGAAAAATCCTCGTATACACACACATTATCACAAGCAGAGGGAAAAAAATGAAAAGTTTCAAATCGGAGTAGTTGACAAGTTGCCAGCTTCGAAATTACTACACATCCGCGCGCGGGAGCATTGTTCCGCGGAATATCACGAGGAACTTTCTTCGCCTTCTTCGAACGGCAACTGTGGATAACCAAATTTGCCCGGGAATTAATCGGTAAAGCGCGCGATCAACTCGGCTTTATCGCGAGTTCTAAAAACAGCAGATATCGAAGAAGAAGAAGAAGAAGAAGAAGTAGAGTATACAGTTATCGGCACCGGATCGTCTAGCCACGCTCTCGGGCTTTATCTATTTACGCGCTCTCTCCTCCGTGTACACAATGTTCCTCTATTATCTCTCGCCGCTAATTGCGATAGGCTAATTCGGCTCTTCCCTGCTATACGCGGACGTCTCCGTTTTGGATCACATTGAAAAAAAAAAAAAAAAAATAATAATCGAAAGCTCTGCAGTGGCTGAATAATAAAAAAAGCATACTCGGTGTCGCGAGAACGTCTCCGGGCCGTGTGTACGCGTGTGAATCGATCCTTCCGCCTTTTTCACGTCGGAGAGGGAAAAAAACTCTCGCGTTTCTATATAGACAAGCCCACTTCTGTCTCTCGCTAATTTCACCCGACAAATTCGTAGCGCATCGAACAGAGAGATAAAAATAAAAAAAATATTCTCTACCATCCTCTCTCTCTCTCTCTCATATCCCAGCATCAGCAGAGCAGTAGTGTGTAGCTAGAGCTCAACGCGACGGGGTTATTAGCTTCTCCCCCGCGCGCTCGTAGCAGCGCCTCTGGCTCCCTCCTCTGAGAGAGCTTTCTCGTCGCGCGCTTGCGAGTGTGTGTGTGTATATGTGCGAGAGAGATCGTCGAGTTCTGCAGAGCACAGCCTTATGGCATGGGCCAATTGCTGGCAATTTGCTCGCGCGCCAGCCGCTGATGCGGAGAGACGTCAAGGATCATTGGAGCGCGTGGATGCGTTTGTGTCGTGTGGCTTCTTTTATCCGCGATGTTTTTCACTCTTCGGATATAGCGGTGCTTCGATCGTGGCTTGGCGAATGTTTTTTCTTTGGTCGAGAAGGTTTCTACTTTACCGGCGCTTCGTATTCTTGGCATTTTGTCAACTCGACGAGTCGCACCTCGGGGAATGCTTCTCTGGAATTTTTAATGGACACAAAAAAAAAAAAAAAAAAAATCGGCGTCGATAAGGAAGGGATCGTCGACGTTCTTAGCTTGGAAGCTCGTAAATTGAAAAATACAGAAGAGAAAATCAGCTTCGGAAAACAAGCATTTCTTCAGCTCGTCGAGTTGAAAAGCCGAGAGATACACTCGTCGCGGAAATTGGGTCACTCGGACGATCCACTTATATAGAACAGGCGCGACGCCCCGATCCCGAAGTCAGAAGAATACTGCACGTGTATGCGCGCCGCCGGGGGACACGTCGCTGTTGTTGCTTACGACAAAGAATATCTGGGAAGCTTCGTTCAAATACGCGGGTGCGAACGATAACGCGTTGGATAAACGAACTCGCGCTAAACCGTCTGTTTTTCAGACACAGTCGCGGGGCAAAATATTTTTTCAACCGTAATTGAATTAGCCGAACGCTCGGAAGCCTCTGAAATTTCAGCGATTCGGGGGAGGGGGAGTCTCGTGTCCGCAGAGCTTCTCGAGAGCGTGATGTCGAAAAAACTGAAATTGAAGCGCCGCGTGCAGCGTTCGGAAAGAAAAGCGAAGAAAAAATACACACAATACCAGCCCCGTCCCTGACACCATTGAATTGACATTGCTTTTATTGCTATTGATTTTTATAGCGCCGGCTGCGAAAGCTCGCGCGCGCATACACGTCCCCGTCTTCTCTCAGCGTAATTAATTTATGGATAAGATACATAATCGTACGCGTACGCGTGCCACATACGAAAATTCTCTCGGCTTCGCGATAACGGGAGGAATTAGCATTTGAAAAAAGTCGAGGTGGAAGATGAGGTATTGTTTGTTTTGCTTCTATACACAGGCGTATATAGTCTCTTGAAATTCGTTGCACGCGCTCCGTGTATGGAAGATTTCGAGAGGCTCTATTAGGATTTGATGGACCAGTAAAAATAGATTAGAAACTTTTCAGCTCCGGCGCCAAGTTCGAGCCTGTAGGAAAATTCTTTTTATTCACACGATGCATTGGATTTTCGAGAGCATTGCGGACACAATTTGTAGGTTCGCGTCTCTCGAGCCTGGTGAACGAGGTATTTTTAGTCGGCGCTGCACGAAACTCGGATTTTGCGTGACGTAATATGTCGCTCATAAATCGCCCGATAGCGTATAGTCGTGAATTTATTATTTTTATTTTTTTCGCGAGCTTGTATGCGTTTGCAATATAGGAATAACAATACTCGTCGAACCGACGTACACGCGTTTTTTTTTTTTTTTTTTTTTTGCGGTGCTAATTATTATAATTACGAAAGTTTAAATCGAAGGGTGGGGAACGCGTTTCAATGCCAAGTTCCTCGCGGCTGCAGTAAATAGCGCGCGCGGTGAATTCTCTAAATTTGATCGCTTCGTACGTTGGCGTGTAATTTATTGGCTCGATTCGAATCCGACTGATGAAACCCGCGGCAATATTTCTCGCGGAAAAAAAAATTGCATCTCGCGGTCGCTTTGAATTTGCAACGCGACAGGAAGCAGCGGCGTGTAGATACGCGATAACGAATTAAAAAATCGAGCTTGATTAGGTGTAATTATAGTTTCCTGCGAAACTATGGACGTTGAATACTCGAAAGAAATGCAGTATCGAATTTCGAGGATAGCGTAACAATCGCATTAACCCCGAGAGCTATCTCTCCCGGAATAGCCCCATCAGAGCGCCGATACGTCGACCTTCTACGCGGCAATCACTGCGCTATAGCTGTAGTGGTGTATCGCTCACCGAGAGAGAGAGAGAGAGAGAGAGATTAGCGCATTATACGACTGCGGCCGTGTGCTAAGTGCCGGTAATAATACCAGAGCTCGGTGTGTCGTACATCGATGACAGTGACATTGATGATTACGCCGGGGCGTAATTACACACTGCTGCTGCAGGCTCTCGATCCATCATCGGCAAGAAACTCTCGCGACTTTCTCTATCCTTCGCGAAAAGAAAGCGGCGATTCATGAATTTCCCCGAAACAAAGTGCGTTTTATATCAGAGCGCTCCATTCATTCATTCATTAACGCGCACACGCGTCCCGATGCAGCAGCAGAGCGAGTCTTTCGCTCTTGGGGAGTCGTGCGCTTGCGCTTAGTGGACGGGAGCTTTCCCACCCCCGCACGAGAATCAGGTGGTGGTGGCAATGCGGCACACACGGGCATCTCTCCCTCCTTTTCGACGTCGCTCTTCGTGCCCGTCTTCCCTCCGCGATGTAAGGAAAAGACGCTCGGCAACGGCACCGCGGATCATCCGGGGAATTCCCGGAGAGTCCGTGTGTGTGTGCGCGCGCAGGGAAGAGCGGAGAGAGAAAAAGCGAGAGGGAGAACCGTGACATTGACGGCGGCGCTCAAGGTGCGCGCGCTCCGCCCCGCGGATGAGCCTCCGTTGCGACTGCGCGCGGGACAGAGAAATCCGCGCACACGCGCGCAGCACAGTCTCTCGAGATAATCGAGCGCGAGAGCTCGTGTCAGTCGGACAGAGAGTCGCATAGCGTCGTCCTCGTCGCCGTTGTCTACTCTCGGTGTAGTAGCCGCTGAAACGGTGCAAAGTGCGCAGAGGGATCGTCGAGCCGAGAAACCGCGGACGCAGCAGCAGCAGCAGCAGCAGCAGCTGGAGGTGGACGGCCCTGCGCCGACGCGAGTGATGCTGCGGTAGAGCGAGTGAGAGCGTAACATAGAGCGCATACCGCAGACGTGTTGCCGCGCGCGTCGACTCGACCGACAGCTAGTGGACGACGATGGGGAAGCAGCTGCCGCGGCAGCAGCAACATCGCAAGAGGTTGTTGACGACGAGGCGAAGGACGACAGCGAGAAGGAGGAGGACCGCGCGGGGCAGCGATCAGCGCAGCTAGATCCGTCGCGGGCTGCTGCTGCAGCATGGAGCGGTTCAAGTGAGCGCGGGGCCTCGTTGCTGCGGGGCCATGACCCCCGGAGCGACTAGCCTCGACGCGGAGGCCCTCGGCCCCTCCTGCTCGGAGCTGCACCAGCAGGAGCCCCAGCCGCAAGCTCTGCCCGCCAGTCCCAGCCGATCGCTCGCCCAGAGATGCTACCAGCATCTCAAGGTCAGACCGACTCTACCTATCCCCTTCTACCCTTAGGTGCGCGCGAGTTTAAAGCTGTCGGTCTCGTTCGATCCGCGGGAAATCCGCTGCAGAGATCTCTCTCAGAGAGAAAGAACTGCGGCGCACTGACTCGCAGCCCGTACGCGGCTCGATATTCCGAAGGCGTGTGTTGTTGGCGGCGGCGGCTCTGGGTCAAGCGAGACTCTGCGCATCGCGCGTCTTATATCGATTTCCATTTCGAGCGCGCGCGCGATCGCTCAGCCTCCAGAGATCCTCTGCTTGTGTGTGTGTGTGTGTATATATATACCGAACGAAGCGGCTGTATAAAAAGACGAGTGCATATAGGGATAATCTATAATTAAACGTGTGAAAATGTTTCTCCTCTTTTCAGACATCGGGCGTGGGAGAGGCGTCGGTGTACCACGCGCTGGTCGTGATATTCCTCGAGTTCTTCGCCTGGGGCCTGCTGACGATGCCGGTGATCTCGGTGCTGAACGAGACCTTCCCGGACCACACGTTCCTCATGAACGGCCTGATAATGGGCATCAAGGGCATCCTCTCGTTCCTCTCGGCGCCGTTGATCGGTGCCCTCTCGGACGTCTGGGGCCGCAAGTTCTTCCTGCTGATCACGGTGGCCTTCACCTGCGCCCCCATACCGCTCATGAGCATCAACACCTGGTGGTTCTTCGCCATGATATCGATAAGCGGCGTCTTCGCCTGCACCTTCTCCGTCGTCTTCGCCTACGTGGCCGACATCACCGAGGAGAGCCAGCGGTCCAAGGCCTACGGACGGGTAGGTATCTTATTTCCCTCGAGAGCACGCACGCGAGATCGATAGATCGATCATAATCGGAGAAACGATCGCAGGTCTCGGCGACGTTCGCCGCCAGCATGGTCATCAGCCCGGCCATGGGGGCGTTCACGATGACGACCTACGGTGAGAACGTGGTGGTCGCCCTGGCGACGGCCATCGCCATCCTCGACGTGTTCTTCATCCTGGTCGCGGTGCCGGAGAGCCTGCCGGAGAAGGCCCGGCCGCCGGCGCCCATATCCTGGGAGCAGGCCGACCCGTTCGCCGCACTGGGCAAGGTCGGTAAAGACCACACGATACTGATGCTGTGCGTCACCGTGTTCCTGAGCTACCTGCCCGAGGCCGGCCAGTACAGCTGCATCTTCGTGTACCTCAAGCTCGCGATGGGCTTCTCCGCGACGATGGTCGCCATCTTCATCGCCGTCGTCGGCATCCTCAGCGTCATCGCCCAGATCCTCCTGGGCCCGCTGATGCGCACCCTCGGCGGCAAGCACACCATCATGCTGGGCCTCCTCTTCGAGCTGCTACAGCTCATGTGGTACGGCTTCGGCTCGCAGACCTGGATGATGTGGGCCGCCGGCGTCCTCGCCTCGATCTCCTCCATCACCTACCCGGCGATCTCGGCCTTCGTCTCCATGCACTCGGACGCGGACAAGCAGGGCCTGGCCCAGGGCATGGTAACCGGCATGCGGGGCCTCTGCAACGGCCTCGGTCCCGCCATGTTCGGCGTCATATTCTACCTGTTCCACGTAGACCTCAACGAGAAGACGCCCTCGCTGCCCCTCAAGCCGCCGCTACTCGACGAGAACAATAACACGGGAACTGCCACGCATCTCGATGTCATGCCTCAGGTACTTGTGCGTGTCACTCCCCATCTTATTTAATCTTCCATTCATTCAATGATATCTCAATCTCTCTGTATTCTTTGCAGCTGGTGCCAGGACCTCCCTTTGTATTCGGTGCGTTATTGGTCATTTGCGCGCTACTGGTAGCTGCTTTTATCCCCGAAGCGACTCCGATGATAACGGGGCAGCTACATCATTCTTCTACCTCCCGGAGGCCTTCCGGTAAATACGCATATCAAAAATGTACGTTACAACTTACCACCACACAAACTGACAAGGATAATCCTGGTGGTGGGTCTCAAAACGAATAATAATCATTAGAAAAAAAAAAAAAAAAAAAAAAAAAAAAAACAACTCTCTTCTTCTTTCTTCGATATTAATTACGCGTTCCGACTTCCGATAATATATTACGAGCATGCGATCGCTGTTGTGTACTGTCTTACGAGCTTTATCTCTATCAGCAGCCGAGTGTTTCTCGCTTCTCTCTCTCTCTCTCTCTCTCTGTGTGCTTTCTATATCCGTCAATGTTTGTCGTGAACTGCTGATTCGATAACGCGTCTGGGACGTATCGTTCGGCGCTCGGGGAACCTTTTTTTCGCAAAAAAAGAGCCGTGTCTAATCTCGAGCCTTTCTCCACAGGCCTCTCGCTAGATGTTCACTACGAGACCGATAGGATAAGCAGCGGCAGAGGTAAGGTCGGGCCCCTGTCGCCACTAGTCGACAACTGCAACTCGGCGGCGCTCTAACCGACGAGCCAAGCCGGAAGGCGCCAGCAAGCCAGGCACAAAAAGACGACGACGCTGATCCTGCTGCCGCTGCTGCTATAGCGGACGGAGGACGACGTCGCACAGGGCGGCCCGCTCGAGCCCACCGACCGAGGAAGCTTTTAAACTTACCGCTGCAGCGAGCCCCACGACGAGTAGAATCGAAATAATAAATGAAAATTTTAACAGACAAAAGTTTAAGCAGAACGAAAACACGGGACACGCATTCGACTATACAGACACACTCACACGCGAGAGTATGCCCAACGAGAAAATACATAGTGTTATACGCTGCTCGACTGATCCACCGGTGGACCATTGTCGTCACGCGTTACACACACACATACACACACACACACATACATTCAGGCTGACCTCGCACGCTACAACTGTACGACGAGTCAACGAGGACACGCGGACATCTGTAAAAAGAAACTAACCAAACATTTTTATTTTTATATTCGCGGACTGCCGCAAGCGCGAAATTTTAAATCTGAACTTATATGATTTGTACGAAGGAAGTACTTAAAAATTTGCGAGCTCGATCGAGCGCTGCGCTGCTGGCTGCGTCGGACGGTGTTTAGGTAATTCGCAAAGTTAGAATTCGACGCGGCCGAGTACTCGATCGATCCGACGGTTTCATTGACTCGTCCGCAGCTTCGTTGCCACGTGCGCACGCACACCAAAACAGACTCTGTCTTCTGCTTCGAGGTACATAAACTAATAAACTCGGCAAATTTTCTCGGTTCCACGGCAGACGACCAGTCGAACCGCTAAACAAACCAGAAATATATCGTTAGGTTGTGAATAAAGATGAAAAATAATTTAAGAAAAAACGAAAAAAAAAAAAAAAAAAAATCATAGAAGAGTTGTTCAACTAGTGGGTAGTGCGCGCTGTTGGCCGTCTTCGGTTGGGATTCTTTTTCGACAATCATCCGGCTATCGAGAGAATATCGCGACAATTTCCGCTTTTACGTACAAGCAAATTGACCTTTTACACAATATATACTTATAAATATACGAGAAAAAGTAAACGTATACATTGCGATTATAAATGTTACAAGTTAGCTTAACTATGTTAAAGTTTTATATAAATCATTCAAGACGATTAGAAAATTTGATACGAGAATATCTCTCCGCGACGAAACAAACGACAAAAATAACGACGTGATAACAAAAATGTTTGTCAGCACAGCGAATTTTTCCGCTTTCTTTTCCCACCTTTTTCTCGATGTTGAACTGAAGACGACCAACGCACCTTTAATAGCAAGTGCGACGCATCGCGTGGACGTCGCACAAGGCAGAAAATTAAAACTCGCTTCGGTTCGCCTGGCATGTGGATGCATACGAACGCAAACAGACTTACAGACTTACACTTGGACACGCGGTCACACGAACACACACAAACACACACTCGAGTGATAAAAAAAGTAAAATAAACTATTTTAATAAGCTTGCCGAGAGCACAAAAGGCGCCGAGGCAGTAGAGGAGAGTTATGCGACCAGTATTCTTCTTTTTTTCTTAGGCACGCACGGTTTTCTTCCTCCACAGCTCCCGACGACGATCCGTTGTAGGACTTTATTATCAAAGATACTTTCTCTCTCTCTCTCTCTCTCTCTCTCTATCGTGCTTCGTTGGCGCAGACGAAAAGGCGTTCTATTCAAGTTGCCCGTTGTTTCGCCAGTCAGTGATTCGATTTTTGTTTTCTTGTATTAAGAGATGCGTTGCGAATCATTCTCTCGAATGGTCCGTAGATTTCCGCGTCGACGTCGCGATAGCTTTTCTTTCCTACGTCGTGATGATAATTTTTCCTGGAGGAATACGAGTTTTTTTTTGTCAGCGTTGCTTTGTTGTTTGCATTTACACTTTTACGACGAACATTCGGTTCGCCTCGACGCGAAAATCCACGGACCACGAGTTAGTTGAGAAGTGTAATTCTATAAGTTACGGTTGAAAAATACGAAAAATAAAAAAATAAGATTATCAATTAAAAAAAAAAAAGAAAAAAATTAGTTATCCAATTTCTATAAATATATTCCAATGAGTTTTGGAATTCTCGTTAAGATTACATTTAATGAAGCTTATACTTTGGATTTTCCTTTTGTATAGAATTCTCACTTTTCTCGTTTCGACGAACAGCCTCGTCGAGCTCGACGACGGCAGGTCTTTCATGCTGCCCGCGAGACTGTATAAATAGTGTACATGTATTCCTCTCATCTTTCTTTTCTACGCGCGATACTTTTCGCACTACAGAGGCTGTATTAAGGTACGACTTACGTAAGAGAGAGCGTTACTTCTTTTTAGAAAAGCAAAACTAATTATTAAAAAAGTAAAATTATGAAAAAAAAAAAAAAACATTATACGAGTAATGATCGAAGTATACATACACGGAGGCGAATTTGTTATGGGCGTGCGACGTCCGTTTGATGTCTTTAGCCGAGTGTCCATTTTTAGTCGGAGCAATAAAGCATACATGTATCACACCTACACCTGTGCATACAACAATCGTTTGCGTACGATTTTCTTGATAAGTTAGCGTGCGAAATTATTGTACTCTTGCGCGAGCGTTCTTTCATTTTACTGTAACGCGGAAGATCTGCTCAACCATTATCGCAGTTTTTGCTTGTTGCGAATGTATGTATGCGTTACTTTTCGATACAAACGATATGATTGTAGAATCATTTACAAGTTGATGCAAACATCGGAACGATACCCAATTCTGGCGCTGTTAATTTACAATTTAACCACAAACTTTTGGAATTTTCACGAAATACGTTAAGGTAATCGATATTTCGACAAAATTTTAAAAGACTTCCAACGCACGACTTGTGTATCATCGAAATTTTGTAATTTTTGTTAAAGTTTCGAAGCAACTTCTCTACTCACACACACACACTCTCTCTGTCGAGATCTCGCACCGAACCTGTCTCAATTTTCCCACTGCGAATCACAAAATTCCGAGAGTACAAACCCGCGCGATCGTGTGCGTTCTCCTCCTCGAAACATATGTGCACGTAATCTCGAGGAGACGAGAGGTATATATGTAAAGCTCGACTAATTTTCGCATTGCCAAAGCGATGTCATGTACGCCTATTCTAACTCCTCACTTCGTTAGCGTTCTCTGTTGTACACGCGCACCTCTGTCTATCTCTCTATCTCTCTTCTGTGTCAAAAGACTCGTGCGTCATCAGCAAGACTCGCGCGAGTCGTCGGGTATATAATGCGAGACTCGGTCGTAAGCGTCGACGAACTTGACAGCAGAAAGCATGTAAGCGCCTGTACCTATACACCGATCTCTGATTTTCTTTTTTGTAATAAAAACAAAAAACGCATACGCATAATTAACTACGAATTCAAGATGTAATAACCGAACGATCGCAGACATTTACATTCATATAGTTGATTGATTTTAAGGGACGAGAGGGTGGTGGTATAGTGTCGTAGCGAGCGAAGCTCGAAAAGAGCATAGGAAAGATAAGCAGGCGTTAAAGGATCTCCGGAGGAAGCCAAAGATTGTAATTCGTTCCCTTATGATTTCGCAAGGTAGAGATGCGAGCCGATTATGTGCGCGAAGTGCAGAGTGAACGTATATTCGTGCGACTTCGTTTTGTGTCATTTACTCTTTGGAGACTACCGAGTAATTTATATTTGTATGCAGTATAATATACATGTGGGACAGTTGTATCATAAAAGAGAGCAGAGTGCGGTGAGACATTAAGAACACACGAGAGACACTCGACGAATATGGACAGAGGCTCGACTCCCTGTGTTGGGTTGTATAATGTAAATGTATGAGATGATGGATGCATTAAATAAAAATCGATTATTTTTAAGATAAAGACATCTCGATGCTTTTATTCCTTGCTCCTCTTCACTAATTCGCATAATATACATGGCGTACAAAAATAAATAATTTTCATTTCCCAATCAGAACAACTTAGTACACAATATTAAACGTACTACTAACGAATTGAGTTGATATTCATGATGTTGTTCGCGTTTCTCGTATAAAAAAAAGTCTAATCCTACGATCTCAAATCTTAGCACGCGATTCTAAATGAAACGAAACATTGTGTGTATATATATTAGATCGTAATGTATGTACAAGATAATTAACAAAATTATCACAGCAACTTGAAGGCATCTTTTCACGTGTTTTGCGTATGGGGTGCCGGATTCTGCGACGTCAGCATCACTGAACCACTTTGCTGCCAGCCTTCTATCGCTTTGTTTACAATGACTTCCGAAATTTCCTCGGTTATCTGTAATGTCGAACGTTTTCGTGTTATTTTTAATTTTTGATTTTTAATCTCGGAAACTATGATTCATATTTGCAAAAAAATACGCACGTTATTGATAGCTTCCAATACTTTATCCAAGGTATCACACCTTAAGATACAACGTCTTATTGTAGTCAACATGACAATTGCTACAAAAATTAAGATTCTGTAAGCTCCTACAGCTATCTTATCCCAAATCCTGTATTTGATAGAAAAAGTGAATTCAATGATTAGCTTATCTATTTTTCAGTAAACATTCAAGATCTACCATTACTTACTTGGTTATTGAGCCATCGCTTATGGTTCCAGCAAAACATGAGTGAAACCATAGCTCGAAAGGCAAAGTCTGCAGAGATTCTATATTTATTAGATGATTATAGAGTTCCTTGTCTTCTCTCTCTAGCATTGAACAGGTACATTCTTGCAGTCGTCCAACTTCTGTGCTGAATTTCTGTACCTGGTCTAGGAATCCACCAAGGATCCAATACACGTCAACAAGATTATCTTGTTCATGGTCAGCATCGCTTATGTTCCAGAGGCTTTCAGCCATTTTACTCATTGCTCTGAAGTGCATTACATATTCTCTATGAGACACTAGTCTCAAAATGAATGGATCAAAGCTATAATCAATAAAGACTCTACCTTAATAATTGAGTTTCTAATTGTGAACTGATATCTATCTTGGCCCTCCTAGTTCTCAAGAGCCACATCATGAGAAACATTTGATGGGGTTTTGTAGTGTCATCTGTGATTTTAGCATCTTTCAGAGCTTTTCTCAGATCTTTAAATTCTGCAGTTCTCTGTGCCATGACAAAAGTATGACTTTCTTCATACACAGGTATAACACCAAGCAAGATTTTCCATAGTAAATTTCTGTACATCACTGGCACTGTGAATCGCAGGCAGAACTGCTTAAGTTTTGCCTTGTCGAATGGTCGATCTCGAAGAAGCATTTCCAGAGATTTTTTCTCCTCGACACTTCTGAACCCCACCTTGAGAAGGGAATGTCAATTTAGGAAATTTGGTATATAAATAAAATTTCATACAACAGTGAATCGCGTGTAAGAACAAAAAAAAATTTGGATCAATAGAAATGATAAATAAATGCAAAGAATCTCGTGTGGGTAAAACTTTAGGGTATATAATAATTACCTTTTCATAGTAGGAGGATCTAAAATTTCGTTCGTCAATCATCTCTGACTCACTTAGCCGACTTCTATAACTACTTCTAAAGTTCTAGAGGTTATGTATTGCAACAATGGAGATACCGCAAATCCACTTGCCAAAGTCGTCTGCTAATCGACTTTACCGGCGGGAAATTCAATTCTAAAAGCACGTAAACTTCGATTTTGTTCTCTTATAATAAATAGAAACATTAAAAACCAATTCCATATCAATTGTCATCTAGAATTTCAGTTGAACAAATTTCGCAAAATTTTACGTTTATTTTTTAAACGCCCTCACAAAAATTAACCGAGAATAACAAGCTGCACGTGGAGAATCAATCTGAGAGCATTGATGTGGAAATCAATCAGGAAAGTCATCCAAGTGCGATTAGATTGTTCTTATTTGAAATTAAAATTTGCAACGTTCTCGCTCGACACGTGCGGGCCAAGATCGGCGTATTTTTCTTCGAATAATATCTGAGAATCCGTTATGTTACATTAATCAAGACTTATTCGTATTTTCTCACGTACTCAAATCTAAAATAAAATATTACCAACCACACGCTTAATCTTAAATAGTAAGAAGATCCTATGCATCTATATATAGTCGCTGAATCTGCGAGTATCGCGTAATATAAAACTTGTATACTCATCACTTTATAATAAACACGAGAAAGATGAAATTACGTAAGAAAAAAACTGGGTGCTGTGTGCGTAGGTCACTTTCGCAATGGATTATTGATATCTTTGATAAAAATGGATGAAGTTTCATGAGACCGAATCTCGCTTGTTTCGACTCAGTCGAAGGTTTTCTCTGCTTCGCGACATCGCTTTACTCCGCACGTTAGTAGTTCGTTCAAAAGTTGTATTTTTTATTTTCTAAAATCTTTTAATTTGCGATCTTCTTATAAATCATCAAAGTTTCACATTCTCTTATATACATCCAGTTCTGATTGTAATATTAAATATTTGTGAACCAAGTTCAAGCTTTAGTATACGCACAAGACAGCGAGATTTGCATTGTGTGAATTTTAATGCTTATTGTAATTGACCAGGAAGTCAAAGAGAACGAGACTTAGAAGTATGGCGGAAAGCGGGAACAGAAACGTGCTGATCGCGCTGATGCTGTTATCGCTGTCGTGTTTCGTCAATGCCACCGGTAACTATTAAACTATATTACTCATTTCAACGTAGAAAGGATAGGAATTTTCCGTTTAACTTTGAAAAAATTACACCGAATTCTCAAAAAATCTACCAAATTTGATTGCAGTTATAGAAGATCGATCGGAATTGGAGTTACTAGGTGTCAACGATACCGGTCTCCTCCGCGTTAAGCCTCAGGGCACCAGGTCTCAAACTATCCTTCGTACCGGTCTGCCCAGCAATGCGAAAATCATCGATATCGACTACCACCGGTCGAGAAACCTCGTCTTCTGGATCGACAGCACGGCTTCACGGATTCAGTCCAGAAGCCTGGACAACGACGGTCAACCGATTCGCACGATCGTCGAGAAAATCGGCGCGGAATGGGAACCCGTAGCCCTGGCAGTAGACTTCATCGGAGACGTGCTCTACGTCGTGGACCTTCTTGGTCGCAGAGTCGAAGTCTACGATCTCGAGAATGTGGGCAGGAGTGCCACAGTCGTGGCTGCCGGTCTGGACAGGCCGATCGGCATTGCAGTGGACCCATACGCGGGGCTCATGTTTGTGGTCGACAACGATCGGGTGAGCGTTTTTTTTTTTTTTTTTTTTTCCCCCGAGACACGGCGATTTTTTGCTTGTGCGCTAAATCTTATATTCGTTTCAGATCACGCGAATGAACATGGACGGCAGCTCGAGCATGCCGATAATCCGCAAGAGTATCGAATCGGCAATCTCCAGTCTGACGATCGATCACACCAGCAAGACGATATATTGGTGGGACAGCGACCTGAAGATCGTCGAGAGTTCGAGCTATATCGGGGATTTTCAGAGGATTCTTCACCGATCGCGCGATAACGAAGTTTTGACGAGCCTGAGCTTTTTCGACCATCAGCTCTACTACCTGGAGAAGAATGCGAAAAGCGTATCGCGTATCGATGTTACCGGTACTTACGTCAAAGCGTGCATTTCGTATACTGCTTATTCTAGAACAAATTGAACCGTTATAAACATCTTTCACCAGTGCACAATCCGTTAGCTGAAAAGGTCCTGGACAACTTCGCCGCCTCCAGCTTTCGAATTCTCGGACCCGTAGAGGAGGTGGACGCATTTCCCTGCAAAGTCGCCAACTGTCAACACATGTGTCTTCTGAACTCTCGAAGCGAACGAAGGAGCTGCGTCTGCCCGGTGAATCAAGTCTTGAAATCCGACGGCAACAACTGTCAGAGGCTCGACGAGTTTCTGCTGTATTCGCAAAAGGAAGTGATAAAGGGTCGAGAACTCGAACCTGTAATCGGATCATCGTCGCCGGTTGTCGCGACAGTCGCGGCCAGGCGCAGTCATGCGCTGAGCATCGACTTCGATTACGTAAGACGGAAAGTCTACTTTGCCGATGCTGCTTCGAAGAAGATCTACGCGAGTGACATGAAGGTAGGCTTTTTTTACAGCGACGATCAAACATGCGTGCATGGATCTGATGAAAATTATTTGACGCCGCATTATTCAGACAGGTGTGCGAGAGGAGATAGCCGGTTACGAGGGCTTGGCCAGCATAGCCGTGGACTGGCTCGCTCAGAACCTCTACTACACCGATTTCGTGGCGGGTAATCTGTGCGTCCTGAGCCTCAGGAACTTCACGAACCACAAGTGTCTGCTGGACAGTCTGACCGGACCGAGATTCGTGCTGACGTATCCCCAGAAGGGACAAGTCTACTTCTTCGACGACGCCAAGATCAAGCGGATCAACGCCGATGGCACGAAACTCAGTAAGCTTATTGGAAAGTCTAAGATTCCCTTCTTTCCGCAAAACTAAAGACACCTAATTTCAGCAACCATACACACACCGCTGGCTCACAAGGTCCTCGGTCTAACGCTGGATCGTTCGGCTAACCGGTTCTACTGGCTGCAAACCGATTCGGACAAGCCCGAAGAAATCAGGATCCACAACTCGGACCTCGAAGGCTGGGACGAGAAGAGCGTGGAGGCGTCGTTGCTGGGCAACTGCGTCGGGGGTGGAGCTATCGCTGTCAAGGGCGACTGGATGTACGCGGTGTGCGACAATTACGAGAGGCTAGTCCGGGTCAACAAGACCACCGGCAAGCAGCTCGCCGATGTGGCCGGCTCGCCCGACAGGCAGGGTTTCTACGCCCTGGCGGTTTTCGCTCCTCAGGTGAGAAGTTCATTCTATCCTTATTTCGTTTAAAAACACGAAAGCTGCACGTCTAAAGCGCGTAATCTTCTCCTTATAGATTCCACTGACTCTGCAAGAGCAGCTGCAGCAGCCGCGACACCCCTGCTTGAACCAGAACGGCAACTGCACCAACTTCTGCTTCGGCGTGCCCTCGAGCCAAAACCAAAGCGCCGATCAGCAGAACAGCCTGATGCGCGTCTGCGCCTGTCCCGAAGGTCAGAAGCTCGACCAATCGCAGCTCTGCGTGAACGAGGTCAAGTCGAAGCCAGCGCACCAGATGCACGTCTGCGAGACCGACTGGGAGTACACTTGCAAAAACGGAAGGTGCATCCCCAAGAGCCAGCTATGCGACGGGGTCAACGACTGCCTGGACAGGAGCGACGAGATCGACTGTCCGGATTACAGGAGGGATTTTTTGTTCGGACGGTGACGTGGTTTTCATCGGACATGAGATGACTGTGTGATAATATATTGTAGTAGATATATAAGTAAGTGATTCTGTGTGTAAACTATATGTGAAATAAATTTTGATATTCGTTACCGCTAGTACTCGACTATAACTTTCACACGAGCATAAAGTGCGCGCGACCTCCGGGTTGCAAAAATAGCACTTGGTTCGAATAAAATCACTCTTATGCACATAATTATATATACCCCGCTCATAACAACAAAGTTCACCGAGCGAAATCCTGTTACGCGGGATTTAATTTTTATTTTTTCACGCATACGTTTCCTGCGTTAAATCTACTGTTATCCAGAGGTAACTCGTACGATAACTCAACAATTGAATTTTCATACTCGAATATTCGTCCGCGAAATCTCGGCAGCGCAATTCGCGACTCTCGCAATACCTCGTTCTCCGTCACTATCATTATGCGACTGGGTTAAACATACACATCATACACGTGCGTCGAGCAAAAAGGATCACTGAGCCGATAGAAAGTTTAACGGCCGCAGCAACGCGCGTGCCTCGCAGGTACACCTCCTACCTAAGTCTCTCTCTCTCTCTCTCTCTCTCTCTCTCTCGCAGACACACACACACACACATGGCTCTCCTTGACCGCGTAAACGCACGTTTCTCTCTTGACTCTATCCTCGTCGCAGTCGAAAAATCGCGGCCGATTCGACGGCGACGAGATTATCGTGTGATCTTCCTCTCCTTTTGTTTGTTAAACAAAGCCACTGGTAGCGAGTTGAAACAACACGACGAGAAAACGAGCGAAACAGGCCGTACGTGAGCGGAATGACAATAGCGCTGGGTATAATACCTATATACTCTCTCTCTCTCTCTCTCTCTCTCGCTCGTGCAGCAGTGCGTCGTTTCTCGAAATGATTGACATGCGAGTTTAGACTGCGCGTAATTCTGCTTCTCTATATAATCTGGATTCCTGGAATTGCATAATCATGCGGGCAGACGTGGAGGTGTAGCTCGTACTACAGGAGGTGGTTTTGCTTTGGCTGTTTCGCGACACGTGAAAGAGAAACGCGGGTCGTTTAGTCGGTTCTCGCGGCTGCAGTCGAGAGTTTCGCGTTGGTCTACATTTTGTGCTTTTTGTATGTAGGGCATCCCAGTGAGTATAATGTGTATTTACGTAGGTGCGTGGTTTAATTGGAAAGTGTCTAGCAAACTAAAAACAACTTTGAATAGCGAATCGTGAATTTCGCTCGAGTTATACAAAGCAAAGATTGTATACTCTTCAAACAATGAGCGATTTCATGAGCAGACTTTTTCGTACAGTTTTCGTACGGATTAATGGAAGATTTTTCCTTAAGCTATTGTATCAGCTGTCGCGAGCATAATTAGTAAATTTTCGAATTGATATAACATTGTGATTATAGCGTAAAGCACTGGTAAACGGTTAATTTTATTATGTATTCCAGAATCATTTCCCTTGTGTACTTTTTATACTCGATTATGAAATTCGCATGTAAGTTATAAAATTCGGAAAAACAAAATTTATTTTTAAAATTTGTGTATAAAAACAGATGGGACAACGACGTCGGCATATTTATTTCATAGTTTGCGAACATTCGTACAGCAAACGATTCAAAGTTTCCATTCGTTTTGTAAGCAACAAAGTTTGTGATCTTCGCTGACGTTAGTATCGAACCGCAATAAAATAAACGTTGAACGTTTGTCATTGAAATACATTTAAAAATAAATTCATTTTACTACCTTAAAGCACGCTCGAACAAGTTGTTAATCGTAGACCGGCTCGTTTCATTCCTTATTCGACTTAAAAACAAAATATTGTACGACGAGTAACGTATGAATGTTGTGCAATTTTCTCATGCACATAAATTCTCAGGGCCTCTTTAAAAACCCTCGAAAATAGCCCAAGTTTCAGGCCGCAGTTTTGCTGAAATTCGCCAGCGCGCGAACGAAAATCCGCCGCTGTGTAAACAGCCACAACTGCCCGAGCCCTTCGTAATCCTCTTGCTACCAACGACCGTCACGATTCTGGCGAAAAACGTGTCGGCGCAGAGCTAAGGCGGAGGCGTCGGGCGCATGGTAAGATAAGCCTAACGGTTTATATATAAAGCGTCGAGAAGTCGGCAGTCGGAGAACAGTCGTCGGCTCGCCTTGACCCTGACCAGAGAAAAAGAAGAAGAAGTAAGTCGAGCGGAGTTTTCGAGTTTGTATACGCATGGTGGACCGGTTTTGTGAAGAATAACGTAGTGTGGGTGATAGATTTTCAGTGTTAGTACGTTTGTCGAGATTTGTTTTTTTGGTCGGTGACGCGCGTTGGCGGTTCTCGCGTAATCTACTCGAATGAGATTTTTTTTTCTATTCTGAACGATCGAGAATTCGGAGCATGTTTGCATGACCGGAAGTTCGATAATTTTTATTTTTCATAGGTTTTTTTTTTTAAATTTTATACGCGCTTCAAAATAATTAATCGTAATCAAAAATCTTGTTTGTTAGCAGAGTCAGAACCATGGGAGCTTCCAGGCGCATCAATGCGCTCTGCGTCGTGGCCTTTGCGCTGTTTGCAGCCGCTGCCGCTCAACAATGCTGTGAGTCATTTTAAACTTTTCTTCGTAAATAAATCATAGATGCTAAGTTTACAACACTGTAGACGTGTGTACGAAGCGTGTTTATTTTAGTATTGACATAATTTAAATTTGCAATACAACAATAAGAGTGCTTCACATGGTTGCGGTTAGAAATTTAAATTTCCCGCCTTGACTTTTAAGGAATTGATTTAAGGAAGATAATTTTAATGTACGTCACGTCAAAGAATTTTTTTTTTTTTTTTTGCTTGAATATAATTCTTGCTAGCCCGTTAAGAACATTTTTTCGCAGACTGTAAAGGTAAAGTAATAACTAATGTAATCGTGGAATTTTGTAAAACAGCAACCAAGTTAAACGGCAACTTAATTCTCGCTGAGGCGGGTTCAATCGTCAAGGTCGACGCCTCTGGCCAGAACCGCGAGGTACTGACAAGCTCGGTGAACCAGGCCATCAGCTTAGACTTCGACTACCAGAGGAACATTCTTTATTGGGCCGATCTCGAGTCAGCCGAGATTTACGCTCTTGATGAGAGCGCTTCCAAACCACGAGTCGTCGTGCCCAAGCAGAAGCAGTGGCTGCCCTTCAGTCTCGCTGTCGACTCTGTCACCGAGAAGCTTTATGTAGGCGATGGATTTTCCGGTACCGTAAGGATCTTCGATTTGAAGAATGAGAAGCTCGAGGGTATCGTTGTGGGCAACAACCTGCGCGAAGTCAGGAGTATTGGAATCGACGTTAACGCCAACTATCTCTTCGTTAATGATAGGTACCAGGTGAGCCTAGAGTTTGGTGTCTGATTTTTTACTGACTTATTTTATCGAAAGTTGTGAAATAATTCGAAAATTCCATTTAGATCTTGAGAACCGATCTCGACGGCTCGAACCGTAAGGTTTTATACGAGTACGAGCCAGAAGATGAAAACGAGGTGGTGCCACCCCAGCATATCCGTCAGCCTATTTCTGTCTTCCGCATTCTCGTTGAGCCTGAAGCCAAACGTCTATACTGGATCGACTCTTTGGCCCGCAACATAGTAAGCAGCGACTACGATGGCCAGGACAGGAAGATCGTGTTCCAGGCCCGTGATGGCCAGCCCATTTCAGAGTCTCTCGGCTCATTGGCCATCCAAGGCGACTACCTCTACTGGTCCGACGTTGAAAACAACGTCGTCTACAAGATCGACCTTCAGTCTAGCAGCAGCAGCAGCAGCAGCAGCATCCTTAACGTTGCGCCTATGTTCGTCAAGGCTATCTCTTGCCCAAGTCATAAATCTATTTCCAACCCCTGCGCTCAAAACAACGGCGAGTGCGAGCAGCTCTGCGTACTATCCAAGGATAGCAAAAGCAATCTCAAGTGTGCCTGCCAGGTCGGCTACGAGCTAGCCAAGGATCAAAAATCTTGTGTCAAGGTGCGCAACTTTTTGCTCTTCACCCAGGAAAATTATATCCGAGGACAGAGTTTCAATACCGAAGGTGAGGCTCACGATGATGTGATCAACCCCTCGCAGTTCCCTGTAGGCACTCTGGCGTTGCTTGATTACAACGCCGAGGCCGGGGTTGTATACCACAATGGAATCTTTCCTCAAAACCACCTGTACCAGGTGAATCTGGATAATAGAAAGGAAAGTCAACTTGAGCCCAATCTTCTCAGCAAAGATGTTAGGTGGTTGGCATATGACTGGGCATCGAAGAACCTCTATTACTTTACTTACTACTACGCCAACCAGATCACTCTCAGTGTGTTGAACGTTGAAGATCCGACCTACAGTAAAATCATAGTCGATGATGTACAGAGGCTTGTAGCTGGATTGGCAGTTCACCCACATAAAGGATACATTTATTTTGGACAAAACGTCGATGACAATTATGCCAGGATTGTTCGCGTAAATAGCGATGGATCTGATCTTAAAGTTGTGGTCGACTTGGGTAAAGGCATAACCATCTCTGGTCTGGCCATCGATTTGGAAGAGGACAGACTTTACTGGAACCAACATGCGGTATGATTCTCGTTTTTAAAGATTTAAAAATCAATCGGTATCCTTCATCTCACTAATAATCAATTTTTTTTAACTTTCAGCTATCCGAAGACGAATACATTTCCACCCTGCGGAACTCTGACCTGGATGGCGGTGATGTCATCTCTGTCAGTTTGCCCGAGAATCTTTCCTTCTCTGAACTATCTATTCAAAAAGATTACATCTATGGCATTAACGCTTCCCAAACTCAACTTCTCCGTCTTAGCAAAAGGAATCTTAGCAACAAAGTCGTTCTGGTCAGCGACAGTCCACCAGGTACTCTGAGTGGTCTCAAGCCTATCAGCAAAGATGTTCAGAGTGTCAAACCTGATCATCCTTGCGCCGTCGGCAACCACCAGTGCGCAAAATTCTGCTTCGCTGTCGCGGGCAAGGCAGTCTGCGGATGTCCGTACGGCGAGAAGTTAGATGTCGACGGAAAGACGTGTATCGATAACAGCAAGGTTGAACCACCTTTCAAGCCCTGTAACGCAAGCTACAAGTGCAACAAACAGACTGTTTAAGTCATTGAGAAAGTGACGAGACTTTATGTGCCATACGACGAGAATGTAACAAACATTTTTGTTGATTGGTCATGAGATAATTGTTAAGTTAAATTGTATATACAGTTGAAGAGCTGTGAGTGTTGACTGAAATAAAGATTTATTCTTAAAGAGTTGTCTTAATGAATAGCTCATACTCAGCTAGCTAACTATTAAGTACTTGTCTTTTCTACAAACCTCGAAAGAATGAAATTGTAATATTGTTCAGTTTATGAAGAAAATCTTGTTACGAGATAGTAATCGTTCTTGCGAATTGAAACCATTTTGTACAAACAAAATTTCATGAATATGACATTTTATCTTTTCAATTTTATATTTGACTATTATTCAATTTTTTTAAATTAAAGAATCAAATCGTTTAGTGTGTAAATGAATTCAATCGTTGTAATTTTTTTTCTGTCTATATAATACCGGAAATAGCATTTTTGTCTTGAAAAATAGTTAAAAATGTATGGTTAAATGAAATTTATTCGGTATACTTTTACAGAAAACTTCTAATAAATTAAATACCGTTTACTGCATAAATTTAATTAATTCCAAACCATTGATGCTTTCGCGTCATGTTTTCAACAATAAAGCGATTGAACACTCGCGAAATTTTAATGATGATGAATAAGAGCTTCAATACATCGACAAGTATTTCTCGAGATAATAGAGTTTCATACGAAACGTGTAAGTATCGAAAAAAATTAATTCAATGTATTAGCCTTGAATTTCAAGAATTGGCGGGCTGTGTAAACAATCGTACCGATAAGATCATGACGCTATCATCATTCATTATGCTTTTTGGTCTCGCTCTGTATTAAAAATGAAGAGCGTTTAGTCACAATTTGGCTTCGATTGCGATATAATAGTTCTAAAGGGTGAGTAGTGAAAATTTCGTTCTCTATACTAAATGTGTATTTTAATTTAGAAAATTGCGATATCTACATTCAAATTCAGTAGAAAGCAATATTTGGAAAAGTTATTAATTACTATGGTTATTTCTAAAATAAGATTGTTGATATTTTCAGGTTAAAATGAAACTTATATTATTATTAACAGTCGTTTGTGCGTGCTATGCAACG
This sequence comes from Trichomalopsis sarcophagae, assembly GCA_024372645.1. Lineage (NCBI taxonomy): Eukaryota > Metazoa > Arthropoda > Insecta > Hymenoptera > Pteromalidae > Trichomalopsis > Trichomalopsis sarcophagae. Next base: position 507,923 of record QLSS01000024.1, on the reverse strand, counting down.
AGTCGCGCACAGTTCGCAGGTACGCTTTTGTTCAACTCTATACCTATTTTAATAATTCAATCAAAATACTTACAGATTTTTTTTGTTTTGCAAAAAGGACTCTCCAGTATTGCCGAAGCTGCAGCTGCTGCTGCCCGTAGAAGATTTTGTAAGATTTTTAATTTTGCATTTTTGCTCATCGTTACTATCTTTATTACAAAACGAATAAATGATAAATTTGGTATTTTTAAAATAGCCGACAACAGCACCCGTCTCAGAAAAGATCCAATAAGAGAGCCTCTGCTCCTAATCGCCGAGCCTTTCGGTATCAGCCGTGTGAACCTTACGGCTCATGTTCGTCGACTAATGCTTCGCACTGATAATATTGGTGGCGTCGAGTACCACCTTGGCCGCGACCGCATCTACTGGAGTGACCTGTCCACCGGTAGAATCTACGCGCGTTCTCTTACCGCTGAAGGTCGCGCTGGTTATAAGGTGGAATTGCTCATAGACCGAAGCCCTCTGGAATGGAGACCTCGTGCCCTGGCCATCGACTACGTCAACGAGAAGCTCTACGTCGTCGACTCGCGCGGCAAGAAGATTCACGTGTTCGATCTCGACGGCAAAGACCACAGTGTTATATTTGATGGCTTCCTACACGAACCCATGGACATCGCTGTAGATCCACAGGAAGGCGTTATGTTCATCGCTGATGGAATGAGAGTAAGTTTATCGGTGAATCCGACAATAATATAATTTCTAACAAATCATCAACGGCTGTGATAATTATCTAATATTGCGATTTTCAGATCATCAGAGTGAACATGGACGGCACGGAACCAAAAGCCGTAGTCGCACACCCTAGATATTATATTAAGTCCGTAACTCTCGACCTCGAAAATAAACACGTTTACTGGTCAGATAACACCTACCACCGAATCAAGAGCGCCAACTATGATGGTTCCAACTTGACTGTTGTTCTCAAAAACGAACACGGCAAAGCTTTCAGTCTTCTCGGCCCAGCCAACCTAGCCTTTAACCAGGGTCTACTTTATTTCTATGATGATATCTGGCGTCGTGTCGCCAGTGTGAAGGTCAGCACTTTGGGTGACGGACATGCCGTCGAGTCCACCTACAAGATTGTCTACGACGGCGTTACCGTCAAGGCCATGAGAATCGTGCGGCCGGCTGACCAGCACGAGGATGTAAAGAACCCGTGCGCGGCAAACAATGGGCTCGGAGATTGCGAGAAGTTGTGCCTCATCAGCCCTAAAAAGTGGACTGACGGTCCATTGACATACAAATGCTTGTAGATTTTGAGTAGAGTACAGAAGATTTTGTATATTATTTTATATGTATGTACTCATTGCTTCAATATGAATAAAATCCTATGATTTTCGAAAAAATCTTAAATCTTATTCATTTAAACTAAAATATCAAAACCTGATGTAATATTACAAGATGGTGCGTCACGCATACATAAGAAAAAAAAATATAGTTAATGTTTTTACTCTATAACTAAGCTCCAGCCAATTATATGTAGAAAAATCTTCTCGAATGAAAGAATTTGAATTTCTTCTTGGTTCAAACGTACGAGAAGATCCAGTTTGGGTCCACATTGGAAGATTTTTTTTACTACAGTACTTGATAAAACGTAAAATCTAAAAGGATGACGTGAAACCTGTTTTGCCCTTCTTCTTTTATGCCGATATTCAAGAGAACGTTGACTTCTTTCTTGCATATAAGCCAAATACAAGGGAAATTCGATGCGCAGTGTAGCCAAGTGACTCGAAGAGAGAATCGAGAATAAGATGCGAAAAATGACAGAGGGACGTTTAAAGTATTTTGTGATGTTAATGGTTTTGAGTGCTTCTGCTCGAGCTACCGTGCTTACCAATACGGATAAAAAAGGTACAATTATTTTTTTTAACTATTTTTTAAGTAATCTAATCGTTAGTTTGATTTTGGATCAGTCTGAATGTAAATTTTTAAAATTACACAAAGTATAATAATATTTAACGTCTCATGGAGAATATACAACAATATACATAGCATTATTAACTGATTATCCAGCAAACATTAAAATTTCTCACACAAAGGTTACATTTATCCGCCCCTAGTAACCGCTCACCCGGACGACGCAGCAGACGTGCAGTTGCTCTACGTGAAGGAGAACGTGGGCCTGCTACAAGTGGTCTCGTCGCGCTACGAGATAACGGGCGAGTTTTTACACGGTGAGTCTGCCCTGGCCGTCGACTATGACTACCAACGTGACTTGATGTTCTGGAGCACATCTTTGGGTGATGTCTATCGCTGTCCACTGCACGAGTCCAGGAAGCTCACCTTTGTGCGTAACGTCACGTTGGTGCACAGCGAATTCAAATGGTACCCTGCCTCCTTGGCCGTCGACTACGTCTTCGGCAACAGGTTGTATGTGTTGGATACCCGAACGAATACACTGAGGATTTTGGACGGAGTTGGAGGGAACAAGGATGGAGTGAGGATGATGGTTATGGAAGTCAAGGCGAGAGATTTTAGACCGAGTCAGATTTTGATGGACCCCTTGGAAGGATTATTGTTTTTACTGGATAATGGGGAGAGAGAGTACGCTGGTAGCGGCCATGTGAGTTTTATTATCGATCGCGCGCTTGAAAACGGTAATATTATGCATTCACCGTTTGATTCTTTTGCAGATACTTCGCATGAACATGGATGGTTCTCAAGCCAAAATTATCGATCCACCCTCGTTGAAAAAAGAAAATACCACGGGGAATATGGGTATCGATAGACACAGTAAAACTATTCTAGTTTCATCTAAAGTTCAGCAGAAGATCTTTGGCATAGACTACGAAGGGAAACCAGTAGGTACGATAATGGAACTCCAGAATGGCACCTTCAGTATCAGCCCGACAAAGAAGGAGCTCTTTTGGGTCAACGAACTCTACTGTGAGTGCAATATGTTACAAAATTAAAATGGTATATTGAAAATAACTCCTTCGATTTTTGTTTAAAAAGATCGTCAAGGCGAGTCTTTCATAGACGGCAGTGTGTTCAAATGCGATTACGACGGCAAACGTTGTCTGCCTAATACAATCCTCAAGCTCCACGAAGGCTACAGCGGCGGTCATGTGAAAGCTCTTAGCGCCGTCGTCGAGCCGCCGTCGTCGGGTAATCGAGAAACGAAGATTTCGAAAATCTGCCAGAGCTGTCAACAATTTTGTCTTCTCGATCGCGCAAACAATGCACAGTGCGCCTGCGAGACTGGATGGCGTCGATCCAAGGAGGATCCAAATAGGTGTGAGAGAATCGAAGATTTCTTGATAGTAGAACATTCGAATGTCGTCAGGGGAGTGTGTCCTGATATGTTGGAGAACTTCGAGAGGAGGTGTGAGGCCATAAATCCGTTCCAGATCGATCTTGGAATATCCGCGAGTGAGCAGGCTGGCTTCGACTATGATTCGACTACTAGGTGTTGAAAAAATCTTCTAAATGATTTAAATGTAAACCGCCAAATCGAAAATTCAATTTCTATCAATTCTCAGAAAACTCTACTACGGAGGCAAAGACGCACTGTACTGCTCGGACCTGAACTCCGGTGTACGGAGAACTTTGCTCTACCAGAAGGACGTCTTCTTCGGACCTATCGCGCTGGACTGGGTGACGAAGAACCTCTACTACACGGAAATCGAGCGCCGGGGTAACGTATCTTTCTACATGCTGAAGGTCATGTCCGCAGTCGGGGACGACGCGCAACGAGCTCAGGTCTCGACTTCGCAGCTCTGGGAGCTGGGACGCGTGCACTCGTTGGCTGTGCATCCCGACAGAGGTTATCTATTCGGTTCGGTGTTTAATAACATGAAGCTGACGTTCCAACTGCTTAGGTTCACGTCGAATGGCAAAAATATAACGGTGAGCTTCCTTACCGTAAACTAACCTAAAAATGCATATAACGGCATACGAGTGAACTTACTTGGAAATTGCAGCTGTACCCGCCGAGCATCGGACGTCCGACCTTTCTCTCCATGGACTACGCCGAGAACAAGCTCTACGTTCTGGACACCAACAGCTCGGCGATCCTACGCACTGACATCGACGGGTTGTCCGTCTCGATAGACCGCGTAGCCAACGTCACAAGAGACGTCATCCGCAACGCCACCGGTTTTCTCGTCCACGACCGGGTTATTTACCTGAAGACACTCGCGATGATTTACCGCTTTGACAAGTCGACCGGCCAGCGCCTCGGCGAGCATCGGCCGTTTCCGTACAGTCGCGACGAAATGACCGCTAATTTGAGAGTTCACAATTCGCGTATTATCCGGACAGAGGGCGCTGCGAACCCGTGTGCCGTTGACAATGGGGGTTGCGACAATTTTTGTTTTGCTATACCGAAATTGAACGGAGGAAACGAGTTGGGAAAGCTGTGTCGGTGCTTCGACGGAGTCAAGTGCAGTACTGGGCAAAAATTGGGGCGGAGAGTTTTGGATGTAAAACTGTGAGGTGATTTTTTTGCGAATAGGTGGAGCCACCTATCGCTCCTCCACGAGAGCCGTGATTTTTATACCTATTTCAAACATTTTTGTTGATATAATGTAACTACGTGCTTTACTGTATTTTTAGACTTTTTTTACAATAAACAGGATGCATCAGACAACCGAAATGAATTTTTATGAATTGATATTCTGCAAATGTACCTACGAATATTTGTGCCCGTATACGAGTCTATACGGTAATAAGTCTATTTTTCTGAGAAAAGTTTTCTGGGTATAAGAGGGACAGCAATACCCTACAGCTGACCGTAATGCCACTTAGCCCGGCGTGGGAGTAAGACGCTCTTATAGGGGGCAGCACCTGTCAAAACGCCATACCTGGTGCACTTTCTGCAACTGCACAGCTCAGTCTCACGGCAAGTGTTGAGCTGTAAGCTTCAAAGCGTCTATCTGTAAGCAAGTATAGTTATTACTCAGCAATCATCAAAATGGTCTGCGGGAAGTGTGAAAAGAAACTCAGGAAAGTCGTCACCCCGGATCCCTGGAAAGACGGAGTATGGAAAACCGTGCAAAACGGTGGATGCAAAGTCGGCGGGAACAAGGCACTAACTAAGCGCAGATCGAGAATCAATCCTTACTCGGCCAAGTTCGGCGCTTGCAAAATTTGCCGTCAAAAGACACACCAAGCCGGCACCCATTACTGTCAATCGTGCGCTTACAAGAAGGCTATCTGTGCTATGTGCGGAAAGAAGCTCATGAGCACCAATGATTACAGACAGTCTGTCACATAATTTCATCTGACTTTTTTTTGTAGAGAATTATAAGTTCGAAAAATGCAATAATAAAGTCATCATCATGTTATATACTAGCAAGCGTTTTTTTACTGAACACGTCGTACACACACTTTGCATACCTCTTTACATCCTACATACCTGATTCCCGTTCTAATTCCGTGTGATAGTTTTCAATTAGAAAATTATCGCTGTTTGTCGTTTTAAGAATGCTCTATACTTCCGTGACAGCCAATCAGAGCCGCGGATTTTTCTTAACAAACTACGGCTTTATTATTAATGCTTTTATAAATTAAAAAATTTTGTAATATTCTTTAGACTTTTCTACACGTGGGATGATTTCTAGATTTAGTAAATAATTATTGTAAAGCCGTAAAATAAATGTTGAAAGTTTTGCTCGATATGTCGTCTGCTTCCGCAGCACAAACCACCAACGGCATCAAGAGACGCCAACGAACAAATTTTCGCAACAAACTCCATTTTTTCATTTTGAGATGCAAAAAAGCATATATAATATTCTTTGGGTTCTTTCGTGCGTGGGATGATAACGTTTCAGTCGAAATTTAGCTCAGATAAATTTAGTCAATCTGCAATTGTTCGTTGGCGTCTCTTGGTGCCGTTGGTGGCTTGTGCTGCGGAAGCAGACGACATATCGAGCAAAACTTTCAACATTTATTTTACGGCTTTACAATAATTATTTACTAAATCTAGAAATCATCCCACGTGTAGAAAAGTCTAAAGAATATTATAAAATTTTTTAATTTATAAAAGCATTAATAATAAAGCCGTAGTTTGTTAAGAAAAATCCGCGGCTCTGATTGGCTGTCACGGAGGTATAGAGCACTCTTAAAGCGTGGATGCCCAGTAGCCGTAACTGTCAGCGTTTAAATATCACTAGGAAAGAGTACTAGAAATAACCCCACATTTGGAACGCCTTGCCTGGTCGCAGTTGTTTGCCGGCACAGACTTGAAATCGGCCAGCTGCAGCTGAAGCTGATGATCATCAGAAAACGCATATAGAAATTCGCTGCTACTGCATGCTTATTTTAAAGTTGTATATATAACTTTTCCGAGTCCAACTAGTGCTCGATCGCGATAAATATCTATTTTCATATTTAATTGTTAGTAATCTGAACCTGATTCACAATGACATCTGTTGGGAAGATGCAATATATTGTCTTGAGGTTAGATAATCAGGTAAACTGAGGAACTGATAATGTTCTAATATTGATGCCATGTCAATAAGTTTATGATTTTGAAGTATCATGTTGCATTGAAATTCTTTTTTGCTACAGAATTGGATTCAATTTTGATGTGCAATTTAAATATTCGAATTCAATATCAACAGCATTGCAGTTACTTTATGGAAGGTCTGAACATTTCACAAGGTTAGTTTATGCGTTGTGTTAGTTAATTTGTATAAACGTCATGTTTTTGTCAAGTCATTTTTTCATTTTATTAAATCTCGAAGATACAAAATTTTGTTTAGACACAAGGTTATAATATTATAATTATCAACTATCTTAAATTAGATCATTAAACGCATATTGGCATGTGTTATCTTGGCACTACAGCATTTATGGGGGTTAAAAGCTAACGTTTTCAAGCAGATATCTTGCTCATAGAAAAGGTTCCATGGATCACTGCTGTTACTATTACATAAAGAAGTTTGACGGTTTTAGTGATTAGTGAGAGCGTACAAAGTTGATCAATTACAAAAGTTTGTACTCCAGTAGTTACAATTAAGTTACAAGTATCGTTGTCGTCAACTTAAGCTTAATATATCAGAAAAAAGTATTTTTTTCTACTTAACTATACTTGTATATATACACACACTTTTTTATGATTTTTGTCATATACACATTCGTACAAGCATCGCTGACATAATAATAAATAATTCTGCGACGACCTCATATAGATTTTTTTTTGCTATTATATTTCTATTTTTTTGCAACGTAAATTAATATACGTCTTTTGCTACTAAGAATATTGCAAATAAGTCCCTTGTCCCATGGCCCCGAGAACGTCGCGTTCGATTTTCTTATTTCAAATTTCTCTACTCCACATCTCTTCAGGTGTACGATTGCTAAGCTCTACACCCCAAGAACAACAAAAACAGAAAATCGAACGGAGATTCTTTACATCTAACATAATTTTACTAGATCTGATAAACCACATTGGCACTTACGTATTCACCTCGACTACTTTCCTCTCAAATTTTCTTCAGTATATCATTTACTTTTTACATTTTTTTCTTTGCATGAACCGTCGTTGTATTCATCCTACACTACTATGGCAGTTTTATTCAATTTCTGTAAAAAAAAAACCTCCTTTCTACTTCCTAAAAAAAAGTCGACATCCTATACACGAAAATGGCTACTGCACCTCGTTTCTGAACACAGCTCGGTCTTGGCTTGATCAGTCGAAGAGTATCGACCTGGCGGAGACGTTGCGGTCCTCGACCGGTATCTCCCAGCGGTTCTCCCAGGCCTCGTTCTCGTTTTCGGTTTCATTGGACATGCTCGTGCACATGGGCAGTCTCGAGGCCCGTTCGCAGCGCCTCGACACAGACCAGTAGACGAAGTCCTTCGGGCACTTGTACAGGTAGCCCTGAAGGGCGTAGCGCGAGTCCCTCTTGCACTTGTAGAAGACGTTGCTGCAGCCGTCTCGGTACGGGAAGTGACCCTCCTCAGGACACAGCGGCTTCGTCGAGACCTCGACCTGTAACGCGTTCAAGTTTTGATTTAGAATTTTCGCGTTTATTATATGTGATTTTAACTTTTTTTACTTCGAGTATAGGGTAACTCACCAAAGCTGGAGAATCATTGGCGGCTCGTCTTTGCGTTCTCTTTCCCGCGATAGAGCCGGTGCAGGGCATGCTGCTCTCGCTCTCGGCGAGACACTTGTTGTCCTTCTCGTCGAAGATGGTACCCTCGGGACACTGCAGGATTAGGATCTTGACCTCCATGCCGGCGGTGGTGCACTGATAGAACAGGTTGCAGAGTTTCGGGTGTCTCTTGAATCCAGTCGGACAGACCAGGACGATCTGCTCGTCAGTCAGATTGGCCAAGGTTGGGCAATTGTCGACCGAAGGTGGTTTCTCGCCGGCCGGGGTCGTGGACTCCTGGGACGGCTCGGTCGTCGTTTCCTGAGGCATCGTGCTGGGAGTCGACTGTTGCTCTTCCGGGGAGGTGCTCTCTGGCGGTGTGGTAGTGGCCTCGGTTGCGGCAGTGGTTGTTGTTTCCATCGAAGTCGAGGAGGCCGTCGTAGTGGGCTCAGTCTCCGAAGAGGTCGTGGTGGCTTCCGTTCCTCCAGGTGTCGTGGTCGCTTCGGGACTGGTGGTCGTGCCTTCGGAACTGGAGGTAGTACCTTCCGAGCTTATCGTCGTAGCCTCAGAGCTGATGGTGGTGGCTTCGGTGCTTCCGGGTGTCGTCGACTCCTGTCCGGGGGTTTCGGTTGTTCCCTCTGAGCTGGTTTCAGTAGTGCCCTCTGTAGATGGCGTCGTGGCGCTCGGCGCAGCTGTCGTGCCTTCCGAGCTCGTAGAGGGTTGAGTAGTCGATGAAGCAGGCGGCTGAGATGGGGCGCCACCTTGAGAGTCTCCCGCGTTATCACAGTCTCGGGCCGGGTATACAGACTCAGGGTAGTTGCAGACATCGATGCTCGGATCGAAGATCGTGCCCGGCGGGCAGTCAAAGTAGTAAACGTTGAAGCCCTTGCCGTTGTCCACGCACCGATAGAACTTGTCACATCGGCTCGGGTGAGGATAGAAGCCCGCTGTGTTGCAAACTATCGTGTTGTTCTTTTTCGGCGGATTGCAGTCTGGTTTCGAACCCTCGGAGCTACCTTCCGTGCTGCTTGATGGAGAAGAGGAGCCCTCCGTGGATGTCGCGGTCGTCGACGATCCTTCCGAGCTGGATTCTCCACTAGTCGTCGTCATTTGGGTAGGCTTGGATGGTTCGGTCTTATTTTCCTCAGGTGGTGGTTGAGTTCCAGGAGGAGACTGGGTAGACGACGGTCCGGATGGTCCTGGAGTAGACCCGGATCCACTGGTCGGAGGTTGGTTGGGTTCGATCTCGTTGCACGAGGCAACCAGGTGAATATGGTTGCAGGTCAAGAGAGACTGATCCCAAGCGGTTCCGGGGCCACAGTCAAAGTCGTATTTGATAAAGCCTGGTGGGTTGCTGACGCACCTGTAGAACTTACGGCAGTCGTTTGGATTGGCAAAGAATCCTTCGCTCTGGCAAGCACCACTGCTACCTGGCTGCTGTGGTCCTGGTCCACCGGTGCCTGGGCTAGAGGTTGACTGCGGGGGCTGTTGCGGCGTAGATTGTGTTGGTGGTCCTTGCGTTGGCGGTTGCTGCGTAGGCTGCTGAGGCGTTTGTTGCTGTTGAGTTGTTGGTTGCGTTGGCGCCGCTGTGCTCGGAGCTTCAGGCTGTTTGGTTGCTTCAGTGGCTGGTTGAGTTACTTGGGGAGTGGTCTGAGGAGACTGAGTTGTGAACGTCGGAGTGGTTCCCGTAGGCTGACTAGATACGGTAGTAGTAGTGCTAGGTGTAGCACCCGGTTGTTCGCCTCCCGGTCCAGTTCCTGAACCAGGTTGTTGTCCTCCAGGACTGCTACCAGTGCCGGGTTCTTGACCTCCTGGCTGCTGGCCTCCTGGCTGCTGACCTCCAGGACTACCACCAGATCCACACCCGACAGCGTCTTCATAATTGCAAGTCTGCAGCTGCTGATCCCAGGCGGTGCCGGTTCCACATTCGAAATCATATTTGCGGAACGTACCGTCCTCGTTGACGCATCGATAAAACTTGTGGCAATCTTCAGGATTAGGGAAGAATCCCTCTCCGGTGCAATCACTCGCAGAGCCAGTGGGAGGGCAGGGCTTTCCACCGGTACCCGGTGCTTGAGTTTCACCTCCAGTGCCGGGACCTTGAGTCGCGCCACCGCCGCCAGGGGCTTGAGTCGAGCCAGCACCGCCAGGTGCTTGAGTGACACCGCCATCACCCCCTGAAGGTGGTCCGCTCGTCGAAGGCCTCTGAGGTGGGATGTACTCCGGGCCTTTGGTACTTTGGGAGCTCTGTGTCGTTGGCTGGGTTGGATAGGGTCTCTGCGTCGGGCTCAGAGTACCCTGACTCGGCGGAGGATAGGTCTGCTTGGTTGAGGGAGGGATGTATGGCGGTTGGGTCGGTCTTTGGGTTTGGGATCCACCGGATCCCGGCTGCCTCGAAGTCTGCTGACCGGACTGCGTGGTCCAGGGTCCAGAGGTTGTTCCCTGGCCTGGTTCCGATCCCGGGCCAGCACCTCCGCAACTGGGCACCTCGTGCTCGTGGTTGCACGTCTGCAGGCCCTGGTCCCAGGCCGTACCGCTGCCGCAAGTGAAGTCGTGCCTCTGAAGTCGGCCGTCCTCGTCGACGCACCGGTAGAACTTGTGGCAGTCCTCTGGGTTGGCGAAGAATCCTTCCTCCGAACATCCGGGAGAAGAGCCACAGGATCCCTCGGATCCGCCACCCTGGCCGCATCCCGTGCTGGGCTTCTCGGGTCTCTGTGGGTTAGACGGAGTGCTCGGCTGCTCGGGTCTCTGAGTCTGCTGAGGAGGATAGGTGGGCTGTTGAGGCCTCTGCGTCTGCTGCGGCGGGTAACCAGGCTGCTGAGTCGGATAGGAGGGCCTCTGCGTCTGTTGAGTTGGATAAGTGGGCCTCTGCGTCTGCTGAGTAGGGTAGGCCGGTCTCTGCGTCTGCTCCGAGGGATAGCTAGGCCGCTGCGTCTGCTGCGGCGGATAACCAGGCTGCTGAGTGGGATAGCTAGGCCTCTGGGTCTGCTGAGTCGGATAAGTGGGTCTTTGCGTTTGCTGCGAGGGGTAGCTAGGTCTCTGGGTCTGCTGCGGAGGATAGCTGGGCTTCTCGGGGCGCTGGGGTTGCTGATCCCAGCCGTCGCCTCCGGTGCCGGGCTCGTTGGAGTCGATCTCGTTGCCGGGCTCGCAGCATTCGGGTCTGCCGCTGCTGTTGGGATGAACGCAGACGTTGCCCTTGGACTTGGAGAACACGGTACCTTCACCGCACTCGAACTTGAAGGGCGTCAGCGGGCTCCCGTTGCCCCAATCGACGCAGCGGTAGAAGGTACGACAGTCGTTCGGATCCTCGTGGAATCCCTCCTCTTTGCAGGCGTAGTTAACTCCCCCAGCCGGTTGCTGCACGTTGTCCTGGTTGCTGCTCTCCTGCCGGTAGTAGTCGTAGACCTCGTTGTCGTAGTCGTTGTAGAATCCCCCTGAAACGAGTTTTTCCCAGTTCTGACATTGATCGGAGATTTAACTCAATTCAACAGCGCGAAGACGTTGTTCGCTCAAAGTTATGAGTCATTTATCGAGGTTTTTATGCGCCGATACAATATCCTATACGCTCAAGCAACGTCAGTTTCTTCATTATGTTTGTTTTTTACGCTCTTGTACGAGGAAAGTGAAAGATTATTTTATGCAGCAGAGGAGATACACGAAAAGAAAAAAACGAAAACCCATCGTAATCGTGTATAAGCAACGCGCATTCAATATATTACACAGACGCGACGATGAGCGCTATGCAAAATTGATTATCCATGCGCGGTAAATTGACTAGACGCTTTGCATAATATACGGCGGATTATCTAATGCGCGTATACCGGCGCAGATCGGCTTATACATACCGTCTCAATTATAACTATAATTTATCGCTCGCCTCGCGAAATCGAAATGAACATTCCGCGAATCGGTACCTCCGCGCGCAATTCCATTCTAGCCGAACATTCAATTTTCGCCGACGTCAAAGCGCCGCTAGAGAAAACCACGGCGGTTAATCACGTTCCAGCGAATTAAACGAATAGCTGCCCGGCTCGGTAACGAGCAGAGACTAGCGCGCAAAAGAAGCCAGACAACAACGAATTTCAAGAAAACGGACACACAGTGGGGTAGCAGTGGCGCAAAAGAAGAGTAAGGAGGCGGAGGAGGAGGAGAAGAGCCACTGGCACTCGTATAATCGTAGGTCAGTTCCCCGACACTCTCCTCGCTGTTTTTTCCTCCTCCTCTCTCTCTCTCTCTCTCTCTCTCTCTCTCTGATACGCCTCCCATGCGCTACAGCGCCGAGAGGGATAGTGCAAAAGGACGCCCGCGGAAAACCAGTTTGACGACAAGAGCGCGAATGCCTCGTTGGCGCGCTACCGCCTGCCGTAATTGGCCGGGACGCGTACACGGCGCGCGTTTTCTCCTGACGCGAGGGCTGTTTTTCTTTTTCCCGGCGATAATTTTAGACGCGCAACGCTGCCGGCTTTTAATTACGTCAATTTGAGCGGCTTTGTAAATTGAGTGATTTCATTTGCGCGAATTTTGATCGATAGGCTTTTGGCGGGAAATTCGAATCTTTCGCCCGTGACTTACCGCTCTGGACTGGCCGGAGGTGCGTCACGGTCCCGAGGACGCACAGCAGGTGCAGAGATTTGAGCATCGTCTTGGCTTGTCGCACACTCCTGAAAAAAAAAAAAAACAAAGCAAAGTGAACGGTTGTAACTTTCGCACGGCTTGTTTGACTTACGCGCGGAGATAACGAGGCAGCTCGAGGCGCAAATAAAGCAAAAATCATTGTCCGCGTAATGGCGCCTTAATAACCTGCAATTTCGAGAGCAGGCTTAATCCCTCGCTTCAGCGAACCTGCGATTACGGCATTGTTGTGCGAGCAGCTCTTAATCCGCCGCGGCGTTGTTAAACGCGCAATTATAAACGCTGACCTGATATGTCATTTAAAAAGCTCGTTTTTAAACGGCAGCAACCCTCTTCAAAACAGGCGCGTTAACGCCTCGCACGTGACACGGAGCCTCGATATCGGATCCCCTCCGATCGCTGCACGAGGAAGAGAGAAAAAAAAAAGGATCGGCCTCCCGCGGGCATCACGCGCGCATTCGAATTTAATCGGCGCCTGCCCATTTACGGGGGCGGAAACGCGGCGAATTCCGCGGCGCGCGCTAATGGAACATCGCGCTCAAATACGCTCCTTCTCGATACATATCGCGAGAGAGAGAGAGAGAGCGTGTACGGGGGCTGGCGCGCGTCCAGCTCTCTCGATCCTATCTGCAACTTACTGTGTTTTTTCGGCCGAGCCAGCGGAGCTTCGTTAGAAGACACGTCGATGCATCATGCATGAGCGAGTCGCGGCGCAAGCGTTATTGACCATTAGAGAGGCTCGCGCACGTAGTGTATGGAGGGTGTGCGGGTACGGAGTTTATTACGTTGATCGGATCGAGCTCTGATTTAATTTGCCGCGATCGTGATCGAGAACGGCCTTAATTAGGTCCGGGCTCATCGACGAGTGGACAACGGGGAGATACGCGCGAAAAGTTCGATTCATCGACGGGAACGCGCTCGATCCGATTTTATTCCGCAGGTGGCTTTACGAGCGAGGCCGTAGGAGTAAATCAGCCGAGCGGTTGACAGTCCAGATGAGTATCCGCGAGCTGCGCGCGGTCTCTGCCGTACAATGGGGAATTTATATACATACATCGCGCCCGGCTGTGATGCGCCACTTCCTCGTTTCTATCCCTACCCACACACGTACAAGCCTATCGGCAACCGATCGCGAGTTCGCGAGGCACCATTAACATGTTCGAGCGCGCGCCTGCGTACTCGCGCTTTTTGCATATCACGTGACGCGCCGGTATTCGGCTTTTCGTTTTCTCGCTGTTGGCTCGCGCGACCTTCGTTAAAATTTCGAAAAACCGCGCGCGTAATAAACGCCAGCAACGATCGGTATGCGCGCGGTAAAATCGCTGCCCGATCTCTCCCGCCGACGACGGAAATTCCTATCGCGCGCTGCGTCACTGTTACGTACGATTCTCAATTTGTGTAATACAGGTGTACATGCCGCATTTGCAAGCGTCATCGCAGGTGCGCTAATTGCAGCCAGCTGCGACAGCCTTTCTGTGAATCGTAATACGGAAAATATTCGCGTTATTAGATTTGAAATTCCCGCGCCGCGCGGCCTTTTATTATCGACTCTCGGCGCGCGATTCAACCGGTTCGAGTCGGGGACGCATTATCGGTATGATAAACAGCCGGCTGTTTGTCAATGCCGCGGGAGGAAAAGGGAGAAACGTTACAGGTGGCGAAAATTATTCCCCTGCGCAGATTTATCGCGCAGGATGCGCCGCGTTCGCGTAAGCGCGCACGTGGGCGAGTTAATCTCGTTAGCGCGCGATTAATCCGGCCTGTTTTGTCTACTAGCTATATACAGTGGGAAGGAGAAATCGCCGGAGAGTCTATCCGATTTTTTCATTCCGCGGAATCCCGCGGTATACCTCTGCGTGTATATATACGGTAGGATTAGCGTTATAGGAGCTATTCTCGGTTGCTATGCCGGCTATGTTATAGCGATCGAGCGGCTAAACGTGACTCGTGCTTAATTACGCGCTTTTATTCTGTAAAAAAAAATCGATAGCCGATCGAGGAACGTAACACGCGTGCGTTTGACGAACGTGAGTCGGTGTGTATGAGATGCACGTTTTCTCGAGACTTTTTTTTACCAGCGAGGCGACTTGGCATAGCGAATGTCAAGACCCTTTAAAATTCTATTCCGGCGTAAAATACTCGAGATCGGTTTGCGCCGGAGAAAGAGAAAGGAGCGCGCGTACGTCCTTTCTCCGGGCGGTGCAGGTACTCGTCGGTCGAATTACCGCGAGTAACGCGATCGCGTAATTCGAAAGTGCCAGTGACATAAGCCGCGGCCTTCGCCGGGTTCACTGTCAATGCCGATGCTCGATGCAGCGCGAGATCGGTATTCGACGATGCATGGAATCTTGTTGCAGGAAATCCGCGCGGTGGTTTATTTTTCTTTCGGGTTTTTTTTACGAAATGTAATTATTTTAAAATCGGCCCAAAAAAAAAACCGGTTGGAAGAAAGTTCGTTAAAGCCGTATCAGACAAACTCTATCGCCACGTATTTCAGCGATAAAGCACGATGCTCGAATCAACATACGCAGACCGCGATTATACAAATCATCGTAGGAATAGCCGTCATCAGGCTGAAATCGGCCAAACCCCTTGGCTGGATAAAACAAACTCGGCGTAATCAGCGCCGGAGGTAGTTACACGTTGCATCTCGAGCGATAACGAGCAAGGCGCTAATAACTTATACGCGGCGCGCTTAGCACTTAATTATTTTTGCGCACCGTGTAACCGCAAGTTATGCTGCTAGTTAGCGGGAACGTTGTACCCGCGAGCTTGAGATATGCTAATTTTTACGATCGACGCCGACGGACACATTGTCTATAGTCGATGTGTTTGTTTATCCCTCATCTAGAGCTATTCTCGAGCTTTCGAGTCAATCGATCCACCAGTGCAGCCCATTACACGGAGCTATATATAAACGAAGAGGAGAGCCGTCTGCAGCAGACGTAACCGGCGGCGTTTAATGCTCGTAATTAAGTCCTATTAAAGCAGCCCGCGCGGAAAGTCTCGTACCGCGAGAGATTAGCCACTCCTCCTTTTGCACCGGCGACGTGTGATGGCGATAATATCGTCGCGTACGCGTATACTTACTCTCGGCGCATTCGTCTTCGGACGCTTTTATATGAATGAGAATTTATAGTAGACTAGACTCCCGGCTCCGAGTCTTTTTGCCTCCGTCCCGCGACGTCGATCGGCGCTTCGAGTTATTTCTGGTTTGTACAGCCGCGGATTAATGCCCACGTAGGCGTGTCTTCGATGTAGTGTCCCTCGATGAAAAAAAAAAACAAAAAAAAAAAAAAAAAAAAAACGCGGTAATGCCTCTCGATACTGCAAGCGTTGCTCGTCGAAGGAGCTCCCGTACACGCGTTATGCGCGAGGATTAAGAGCCGTAGTGAAATAATAATCGATCGGGTGCGTTTGATAAATGTACTGGCATCTATTATCGCGAGTAGCAACGAATGGCTTTGAATTTTGTAATTAATAAAATCCAAGCTCGTCGATCCGAGAAAGCACGTGTTCGTTATGCTTGGAAACTCTGTATAAGCTCGTCACTACATCCATCTCTGCGATCACAACATTCCGTCCCCTGTTTATACACTGCGCCGTCTATCAGAAAAAGAGAACTGGATCGCTCGCGCGCATCGCCGAAAAAAAGGAGGACGATTATAGACGATCGGCAGTCGAGGTCGTTCGTAAGAAAAAGCGCATACGACTACGCGGCGAAGACAGCCTTTTATATAAATAAATCGCGCTCACCTTCTCTCCCTCTAATAACCTGTTATTACGCGCACACGCTGCCTTTTTCCACGCAGCTCATCCTCCCCGACTTCGTCATAAATTTCGCTCGGAAAACGCGCGTCTCGTACAGGTAGCGGCTCAATATCGTAATTCACGACTTATATATATATACGCTTCCTCGATGTTTTTTGCCCCGAGCGAGATTGGATTGCCGCGCGCACCTGATGCTCGCGTTTTTTATATTTACCGATTTTTGCGCCGCACTGCACTTGCTTACGCGATCGAGTCTTTAAATTGAATGGTCATGACGCCGCGCGGGACTATTAATTAACCGCGCGCCTTCCGTTTAATACACTCGTCGAAAAAATCGGTTATGCCTATATGCTTAGATCGGTAATTATAATCGAGCTCCCTCCGGATAAATTGTAGAGATGCTGGATAGCGATCGGCAGGAAATGCCTGCGTATGCTGGTGTAATTAATTCTAACATCCTCTGGAATTCCATTGGCAGAATCCAGGCGCGCGGCATCAAGGTTAGGTTTGAGGTTAAGTCGCCGCGACGCGAGTGCGCGCTGTATATAGAGACCATCGACGGACAAATCGGTTCCCATACGCGGCAAACGCACGTGTCAACAGCTTCTTACACGGCTCGCACTGGCTGCTTCTTTCAGTTCGCGCTTTCCTTATCGCCGACTCGCGAAAATGCGAGGAAGAAACCGAAGGTCGCTCTTTGTCTCCCTCTCTCTCTCTAGCTCTCTTCGAGCGGTTTTCCGAGAAGGAATGTGTCGCGCCATTTTTCCCCCGGTTTTTCGATCTACTATACGCCGTATATTCCCCTTTATGTAATGGCGCGCTTCTCACTCGCTGCGATGCTCCCGAGAAAGTAATTAGGCTTCTTCGTAACGCCGTCACGTCTCATTTTATGTGTAGACGCGTCACGCGCTCGATTTCAATGACACAGGTGTGCGTGTGTGTACGCCGGCATAGGTCTTCCATCCATCAGGCTTTTTTTCAATTAGAATTCGCGAGATGTGCTCTCTTCTCTCTTTTACTCTTCGAATTTTTACAAATAACCTCTCACGAAACAATCGTCAATCTTCCGGGCAAACATAACCTCAGTGCGCGAGACGAAGAAAAAGTCAATCTTCGCGTCAATCCGTAAGCAATCAGCGGGGAGAGAAAAGCGATTAAAAAGCAAAAACGAACAGCGACGACACACTAGCTCCGGCGCGCGATAAGTATCCGGCAATTGCCTTTTTGAGGAAGCGTCACCGCTCGCGCGCGGCTCCTCGCGCGCCCTTGAGCCGCGGGTTCGTCGACCGGCTGCTGCTGGGAACTGCGGCTCTAGTCTTCTCGTGTGTGGGTACGGGGAGTTTCTATGGATCGCGACGGATGAATTATTTATCGACGAGCCGACTCGACTCGCAAAAACTGGATCGGAGAGATGTACCGATTTTTTTCTCGCGCTCGCTCCTAATGACTCCCGACGTGTGTGTGTGTGTGTGTGTGTATACAGCCGGGCTTCTTTTGACTTATCATGGATTTTTTGCCGGTTTTGCGGTACTCGCATACTGCTTGTGTTTAGATACCCGGAGATGACGAGTGGAATAAGTAGCGTAAGTGTAATCTGTCATGCTGATCGATGATGTCAGGTGTAATGTTTTCGATCTCCGCGACGCGATCCAGGCAGATATAACACGCGCGCGCACGTCTTCATTCTCGTATACTCGCTCCAGAAATTCTTCGTAACGCGACATTCCCGACACCTCGTCAGAAACCGAAATTCATCGTATACGCATTAGTCATTCAATATTCCTCGCGGCCGAGCAAACATACCTCCGACCGAAAAAAGGACGGCACGACAAAACGAGTCGAGCCAAACCCACGATCAATTTACATCACAACCAAAAGCCAGCACTCATCGGACTTGCATATACGCGTGCGAAAAGGGCCGGCCTCATCCCATTACGCAACTGGCGCGTAATAAGAAAGCGTCGCTCTCGCACACGTGCGCGAGACGCGCATATCCCGTTTCCAATTCCACGGGCACGAGGCACGACACAATGCGTGCCGATCATGAGAGGACGGCGCACGCGAAGGTCCCGCCGGCCGCTGCAGGAGATCGGCCATATACGCGGAGAACCGATCAGCTGCGCGCGACGGATCAATTACCCGCGCCCCGCGCTCGTTATTTGCCGTTCGGTCTGCGAGTCACGGGGCTTTCCGTACCGGTCGATTATTTTTGCCGATCGCCGAGGTGCAGACGCTATTTTTAGCGATCTTCGCCGCGAGATCGGTAGGAAATCGGTTGGACTTTCGGAAGGGTCCTATAAAAATCGTCAAGAGATCGCGACTCTCCTCATCTTGGAAGCATTCATGTGCAGCACACAAGTGTTCATTTCCATTCGGCAAATAATCGTAAAAATTTCTCGCCCGCGCGCGCGCGCGCGCAGCGAGCGACCCCCTGCGGCGCGCTCTTATCAAAATATCAGCTTTGTCATAATTAGCTGTATTACATGGCTGATTTTTTTTTTTTTTCGGCGTCGAGAGCTATTACTCGCGTTTTTTTCCCGCGAGATGAGATCGTCGATTTCGCGCTTATTGTTTACTTTTGAAATTCGATGCGACGTATTTTTTCTTTATCATCACTCGTGCACTACACAGCCGCAGTTGGGGTCAGGGCCGACGAGCGGGGATTTCGCGTACGCAGGTCACGAGGTAAAAAATAATCAGCCCCCGGTAATCAGACGACCATTAGTGTGCAAATTTATTCAAGCTCGCTGCGTTACAGCCGATTGAAAACGGAAAGCTAATCCCATGAGTGAGTGCTCTTATGTAAAAGGGGAAACACAGCGACGACGATATCTGAAAATAGACTCGAGTTTCAATTCTCAACGCGTCGCAGTCAATCTATATCGCGCCAAAAAGCTCGAGGGGGGGGGGGGATAAGAGCTAGACGCGCCTAAAGAGTTATCCGGTGTAGACCGCAGTAAAATGAGCATCAGCCGCGAGACGCCGGAGCAGCCAAGGGAGAGAGGGGAAGAAACGTCCTTGCAACTTTCAACGGCAAGGCTGCACTTGTGCGCGGACCGTAATAACCGAAAGAAAAAGAGACGAGTCGTATACCGCAAGCGAATAGCTAAGGCTAATCCGAGAACGTCTTGTTTCGCTTATAAGCTCGAGCCG
This sequence comes from Trichomalopsis sarcophagae, assembly GCA_024372645.1. Taxonomy (NCBI): domain Eukaryota; kingdom Metazoa; phylum Arthropoda; class Insecta; order Hymenoptera; family Pteromalidae; genus Trichomalopsis; species Trichomalopsis sarcophagae. The sequence continues at coordinate 488,283 of QLSS01000024.1, read as the reverse complement.
CTCGGTAATTGAGTTTATTTTCTTGCGCGCGATTCCGAAGAGCTTGTTTGTCGTTTACTTACCGCCGCGGGAGACGAGTCTCGAGTGCTTTAAGCCTGTTCCCTGCCGATTTGTGGATTTTACTTTCTTTTACCCTGCGCTGTATCATCCCAGTGAGATCGAGACTCGAGCTGCGTTTACGCGCGTGAATTATGCGTCGTCGTCGCGCTGTCTTATCGAGTAGTGTACTGCACGGCAGCAGCTCGTGCTAATTTTGCACTGCATTAATCATCGAGGCGTCCCTCTTTCACCTGGACAATCCATCGCGAGGGGGGTTACATCTTATTTTCCGATCTGCTAATCAATTTGTTAAACACGGTATATCGGAGCGAGACGACGATGACTACATTGCTTATATGTACCACCAGTGTTGAGTGGAAAAATCGATAGGCCATTAGTCTTTCGGGAGATTTTTCAACGAGTCAATTTTCGAGAAATTGTCCGTCACTCGACTCGCGTTTCTTCTTCTTCTCTCGGACGGCGGCACTGAAATGGAAAAGCCGGCAAATTGCCGTAGCTCGCGCGATTGTTTTATTCTCGTCGATGCGCTGCATAGTAACTCTCTTACGCGGTACATCAGGGACGTAGCTCCACTTTGACCGCTGCGAGTAATTTATGGAAAATCGCGGCGCTAGATATACTGCGATCCGTCCTTTGGCGAACTTTTACGGAATTTTATTACGCAACTTTGTGAATTCAAATTTCCCGCGGTTTCTGGTAGAAAATCATCAGGTTCGTTGATGTATAAACGTGATCGACGCGCTTGTATTACGCTAATTGCCGCGAAAACGTACCCCGCTAGCCAATAACAATAGCCGAGCATCGAAGCGCGCGCTAGTAATCGAACGATCGCGTTTAATCAATATCGAACAAAGAGACGATGACGCCGCCGCCGTCGTCGTCGTCGTCGTCCAGCGCATCGGGCAATTAAGCGGCTGCGCGTCTCCTTTTTTTACGACCGCGAAGGAAACATCTCCCGCGTTTAATAATAATCAATGCTCAGAATCTTCTCTCCTCGGATAGCCGGGCAATTTTTCATCGTTACTCACCCGAGCCTCATCGGCCAACAATTTTCCCTTTGAGCGAGAGAATAAAAAAGGGAAACGCCGCGGCGTTTATGACACACGGCACGCGTATTTATTTATAAATATACTCGGATGGCTGCGAGGAGGGGGGGGGGGGGGGGGCTATTTCGGTAAAAATTCGGGGGGGGGGGGGGGGGGGGGGGGGGGGGGGGGGGAGACTATTACCGTAAGAATCTCGGCTGCGCGCTGGAGATTGATGAGTGGCGATAGGAGAAATGGAAACGCGGATAGCGACGTCCTTCGCCGACGCTTTTTAGTAACTCGAGCCGCCGGTTATTACGCTAGTATAAAGCACGTGTGAGTAATTTTGCGCGTTCGAGGAGAAGAACGCGCGCGTTTCTCTCGATATCGGCTTCGCGCGTCGATACTCGAAAACTTCACAATATCGATTCGATGCACCCCCTGACCCAAGTCCGACAATATCCATTAGTTACAAAGACATCGCGCGTGAATCACTGCGCGGTAAATAAATAAGGAGCCGGCAACAAATTGATACCATTTGAGGAGAGAGCGTTCGCGGAAAAGTAGTAATGCGCGACAAGTGTACAGCGACACAGTCATCAATCTCGTGAGAGAACAGCTCGCTACATCGCTCGATCGACAGCAATTAGTCTCCGATACGAGCGCTGCCGCTTCGACACTTCTTCGGATCCTGTAACCTATACATCGAGCGCAATTAGACAGAGAAATATTATATACATGTAAGGCGACAGCTCGAGGTCGCGGTGTTAATTCAACTAATTACCCGCGGGGATAGTAAAACGCGCAGCGAGATTTATATATATATATATATATATATATATATAAAATTAATTTTAACGCTCTCATTTTTCCCGCACCAACAATAGGATCAGCCTTACGCCAGTTCTCGTTAATTAGAAAAAAAAAAAAAACAGCCACTCGAATACCTCTCTCCCCGGCATTGTATTTCATTGCAATTGAAAACGCGATACAGCCGCGATCTCATTAATCAAGCGGAGCTGCAGAAATGTCACACGCGCGCGAGAGAGAGAAGCAAAAGGACGGGAAGGAAGGAAGGAAGCCCGTCTCGATCCCGATAGGCGCGCGCGCGCGCGCAGCTCGTTAAAGCGCTGTAGTCCGTGTAATCGTCTATCCGGTGACTCGGGGCTGTGTACCTGTATACACGCATATGGACTCCGGCAGGAGATAACTGGCCCGTAAGTAGCCGAGGGCGCGTGACTCTGTATACAGCTCGTACCTGTTCTCTGCTTCTGAATGCAGGACGCCTCGAAAGTTCTTCTAGTTAATTTCGCGTTCGATTTCGGTGCACAGCGGTATATACGAAGCCGCGGAAAACCGAAGGAAGATTAAGAGCCGCAGATATGGATGGATAGCAGAAACCTGTGCTACGGGAGGGAGACAAAGACGAGGCTGCGGCTTCGCCGCACATTGTTGCAGCCTTGTTTACGACCGCAGCTGGCATATCGCGCGCGGATTTTTGAACCGCTCTCTCGGAGAGCAGAGTCGTGATGGCCGCCGGAGGAATACGCGCGGCGTTATACAGGACTCTGCTTTTGTTCGGACATTTTTCTCGATTCCTCGTCGAGGAATTTCCCATATTACGAACACTGTAGTTTTCCGCTCGTTTATTCAATTAACGGCAGCTTCGGAATCGAAGAAAAATTTAATCTCCTGTATCACACACACACACACACACACACACACACACACACACTCTCGTCATCGCGTCCAAATCGAGCTGGCGAACAAAAGCGCTGATTAATCCGGCGGGAATTCGATCGCGCCCCGAAAAGCACGCGCGCCAAATTGAAATTTAAATAGCCCGCACGTAAGCTCGTAAACGCGATTCGTATTCTTGGCCTCTCATGGGAAAAACGTCTTTTCTGTTCGTACACGAGTGTGTTGGTAAGCCGGATTACGGAAAAAGCTCAGGAGCGAAACTCGTTTGCCTGACAAATTCGCTGTAATTAGGAGAATTTTGGATTACCCCGCACGCGCTCTGATGGATCGCTTAATTTTTCAAATCGCTCGATCCGAAAATATCCCTTCTAAATTGATTACCTCTCCGAAAAGCGCAACAGCCGCTATCCTCGATGAAAACGCGAACCGGGGGAAAAAAAAAAAAAACAAAAAAAGCGGAGCGCGTGCAGTGGGCCATAGAAGACACGATCAGCGGCGATCCATCCTCGGATCGCGTTCGCCGCCGAGAGAATGCGAATGAGCCGCGCTGCGCGCGGAAATTTCGTGTCGCCTTTGCGTCGTGTCACGTATACGTCGCGATTTACGCATGTCGGACTAGTTGTACGTACACGCGTATCTATAGAGGCGTACGCGCGTTCCTCGAATCGGTATATATACATCGATTGCAGTCGCTGTTTATGATTTTTCAAGGACGATGCGCGCACACTCATCGTCGAGAAATTTTTTTATGAATTTATCATCGGGCCATTACGGCCGTGCGCTTTTTCATTTTGAATTTCGCGCGCTTACGATTCTGCGCGCGATTGACTGCTCAGGATCGCGTTGTCCGGGAATTTCCGTCTAATGCAAACACTCGTTATTATCAGCAGAGGAACCAGTTGCGAAAAAAAAATGTAAGAAATCCCAAATTGAGTCCGTACAGTTACGATCCACTTGCGCGGCTGATACGACTAGCGAAACTCGCTCCGCCGCTAAATGTAAATAGACTCTGTTATGCTTAAACGGGCTGCTTAGCGGCGCTGTAAAATGTAACGTGAGAATTTTTTTCGCCCGGCTCTCGGCAAAGTGCTATCCGAACACTGACACAGCCGCGTGAGTGGATTCCAGCGCGGATTTCGGAGAGAGATCTGCATTAAGATGCATCGGAACTTATCCGACACATCGATTAAGAAGCGAATAAGAAATAAGTGCACACTCACCCTCGAGGAAAAGCGAAGCTTTATCGATCGGCGGAAAAGTCGTCTGCACTCGTCACTCGAGCTGGCTGCTCCTCATCATCGCCGCAAGTCCAAGCTCGCAGATCCGGGTGTCCTTTATACGAGCGAATAGACGAGGAACTACTGCGTGTGCGGGAGATGGATAGAGTGAGAGCGGAGAGTCGTGTTTTCCCGGCACTCGCACACGGATTCTCTCGAGGGAGTAAGTCCCGAGGACGCGGATAGCTCCCACTTATAAAGACTCTCTCCCTCTCTCTCTCTCTCGGCTCCGCGGTGTACCGATACTTACCGGCTGCTGCTTCTTCGGACTCGCTTCTCCAATTGGCGTGTGTCCGCCTCTACGGCCGGTCTGGGAGGGGGAGGAAGATGTGCCTCTGTGTGTACGTGTATACGCGCTTGTCCATCTCTCTCCGTAGCTTATGGACACGTGCTTTTGACCCGTAGGGATCGCGGGGGTGAAGCTTGCGCCGATTTACTAAGAGTGCGAAGGTCGATCCTGTTATAGATTGATTATAGGCTCGAATTATCAATTGTCCGAGCAATTAGGTCGCTCGTTGATCTTTCAGTAAAGTGAGTTTCAGCCTTCTCTCGTTATGGCCATTTTCGCGTGCATATTCGTGACGCATCGTCTCCTTACAATTAGACCGCTGATTTTCTCACGATTTTTCTCCTCCGACCTAAGCACCGAACAACAAGATTCCTCGCGCGATCGATCATCTCTCGACGATAACGAAACGCGGGAGAAAAAAAGCGAGTTTTTCGCAAAAATGCCGCGATCTCATTCACTAATTCCAATTACGTTGCGCGAATCGATATACGGATCGAAATAGCTCCGCAGGAATGTTACGTACGTTGCGACACCGTTTCGTTTCGTTTCATTTTTTTCATTTAATCATCGCGGCGAGTTTTTCTAATTACTCGCCGCCGCGTCAAGCAGCTGGAAAAGTGGAAGTAGAACTTCCTCTACGTGGAATTTTGTCGCGATTTTTCCGAGATCACATCCTGAGAAAGTCATCGGCGAAGAATCGATCGGCATCTCCTATAGAAGAACGATCGATTGTCCTCTCTGCCAGGAGCAGGATATTCCGCATATGCGCAGCCCTTCGCCGCTCTCGGAGAGAGTTCAATGCGCGCACTAAGGGGGTATATACGCGTCCGATCGGATTAGCATGTATCTCGCGCGCTTCCGCGTCTCCTCTCTTTCTCTCCAAAGCGTTCGGCCTTCGGGACGGAAGTCGGCTGGCGCCTGCACCTGCGCGCCTAGATGGAATTACCGCGGCTAAGGGCTTGCTTTCTAGGATTTCCGCCTTCTGCGCCGATATCGCATTCTCGCGTCGCTATCAAAGCGGTATAAATCCATCGCGGCAATTAAAAAGCCGACTTTTAAGAGGGTGTCGTTGTCTGCTATTTGAATTTCAAATTATTCATCATCATCATCATCATCATCATCATCATCACGAGCCACCATCGCGAGCCGTGTCCGAGTAGGTTCAAGGCCGCGAACGGCGCGCAATTGCGAGATTAAAGCTCCGAGTCGTTAAACTCGCGCGCTTTTACGGTCTTCACTGGCCCTTCGCGCCACGGCTGAGGAGTAGCCGGCGTTTCTCGCTCTCTCTCTCTCTCTCTCTCTCTCTCTATAGACTTTTAACGACCTTGGCTTTTTTTAGAACCTCCCGATATCGCGCAAGCTTTCCGTGGGTACGCGGGAAATTCAAAAACGCGGACTTTGCGCAAACGCTCTCTCGGGAAACGAGTGCGTGCACTTAGTCCGCGCGCTATCGTTTTTCAATAACGACTCGCAGCGGCGCCGATAACGGCCGCGCGATAAATAAGCCTTTAATTTACGTCATCGTTAAACTAGTCGTAAAGCCAGAGCTTATAGACGTCGCGGCGAATTCGTCGCTGCTTCTGCTGTACGGGGTAATTTACGCTCGCGAATTTCGCTGTAAAACATCATTCCTATATCTCCTGCTTATACAAGGCCGCGTGCAACAATAACAGATCGACCCCGTAACAGTTATGAATGGCTGTGTATTACATATCGGCGCTGCTCGCTTTGCTCGAATCAGCGCAAAAAGCGCTTACTTTAGAAACCGACCGAGTGATTGTTTTTTTTTTTTTTTTTTCTTACGATCTCGCGGACAATCGTCAACATTCCTGAGATGATGATGAGCGTATATACGCGAACGCTGAGCCTCGCGGAGTTTCAGGATACGTTTAATAACTATAATTAAGCGCGCTGTCGGCTCCCCGTCACGTCGCTTTGCGCGATAGTTTGTTTTCCCTTCAATCCGAACGTCAATCTCGGCGAGGTGGAGAAAAAAAATGGTTTATTCCGTCATTCGTGTGTGTACTATAACACAAAAGGATGCGCGCGAAAAAAAAAGAGCTTACATCACGCGCTCGCCTCGTCATCAATTATTCATCGGCGTTCTCTCTCTCTCGGAAAATATTCGATGCGCGCGGAGCAAAGTTTCCCCTGATGGCCCGCGGGCACAGCTGTGTTACGAGGGCAGGCTGTACGCGTAATGCCAGGTAATAAAAACACGCGCGAGAGAGAGAGAGAGAGCTGCGTCTATTTGGCGCCTCGCGCTGCAGAGGCTGTAACGCTCGCTTTTCTTCTTCTTTCTTTCTCTCGCGCCGGGTTCTTGATCTTGAACGCCGCGGCGACCTTCTCGCCGGCCGGCGAGTTCAGCTGTGTACGCGTGTGCCGAGTTATTTTCGACGCCGGGATACGAAATTGCAAAAATTCCTTTGTAAGCTGCACGATCCCCCGCGGAGGAGTTCGCACTCGACGCGACGACAACGAGAGCAGTTCTCGTCCCTTTCATACTCAGCGCCATAAATAATCTCTCTTTCTCGTTCTTCAACTTCGCCGCGAGCTTTAAATTGAATAGTCGAGGCGTTTGTCGCCGGCTGAAAAGACGCTCGGGAAAAAGGACTCGGCCGCCGGGTTGTCTATTTATAGTATACGCCTCGTGTCCGTCGCGACACCCCGTAATTCACGCTGCTGCAGAGAGAGAGAGAGAGAGAGAGAGAGAGAGAGAGAGAGAGAGAAATGTCAGGAGATTCTCGGATACGAATTTCGCCGCAACGTTTCACTCGACGTTACGCTTCTCTCAGCGACGACTCCCTTTTTTCTCCCGATTCGGTAGCCGACGGCCGATTATTGACGATTTTGCACGTGTTTTTGGAGCGTAGTCGTCACTTTTTACTGTAACGAACGTGTCGCTCAAAGATAACGTTTTCGGAAAACGGTCGCCTCGGCAACGTTGTAAAATGAATAATTCAAAAAATCCTTACGCAGCCGCGCGGTTGTTAATAAAATAAACAGCCTGGCGCACGAGAATAACAAGCGTCACTCGACTTCCACGAGCGCATAAAGAGTCTCCGCCGAAAAATAACTGGGTCGGTGCATTCGCGCTGCGCTAAAAATTCAGCGAGCGCAGCGCTCCCAATTCAAAAAGGGTATATAAGAAGCCTAATCTCGCGATCGGCCGTGGTAATTTCCAAAGTCGAGGCGTATTACGCCTTGAGCGACGGCTGATGCGTCGCTTTTTACCGCTAGGCTCTCGTGCCGCGAAAAGCAAGCGCGGATCGTTTGCCGGAGTTTCGAGTACTATTCGAGTGTAGTGACCGTTAGCCATAAATAATAAGGACGCGAGTTTCGATTCGCGGAGGTGCGGTTTTGAGTGATGGCTCTTTTTTCAGAGCCGAGTATGCTGGGTTCGATAAACTCGGCGGCCCAACAAAAGCGTTGTACGATCGTCCTCTCGAAAGCTCGAATAGGATCGATCGAAAAAAAAAAAAAGGAAATCACCTCACTCGTTAAAGAGACGAAAAAATTAACCACATACGCGGGCAATCTATGCTAAATCACTGTAAACAACGGCCGAGTATTCATTACAGGTTCTACGACGCGGCTAATGCGTAGTTACGACCTACAAGTGGCTAGCGTCGATAATGGCTTGGCAAAAAGAGCAGCCTCGGCTCGGCGTTGAGCAGTCAATTTCCCGAGTCCTCCCGTTCTCCCGTCTTCGTATATTACATATCCGCGCGCGAGCACGAGTAGCTTCGATCGGGATGCGTCTATATTTTCCGCTCGTGATTTACCTCAAGGTCGGTCTCGATGCCTCGTTTCTCTATCTCTCTCTCTCTCTCTGAAAAATTTCTCGGAAGCGTGTAAAGATTGCCGGCAAATCGGACTACATAAATAATCAATTCGGCCTATCGGCGGCCTAATGAATTTCGAATGGAGCGTTTATTTACGCAGATAAGCCAGTCACGCTCGGAAAAGTAGCCTATGCACATCCAACAGAATTTCGCGCCGCCGCAGAGTGTACGCGTCTTAACGAACGCGGATCTTATCGGACGATTAGAGCAGCAGCAGCTAGTCTATAAGAGATCGCGGCGGCACGTTGCAATTTCTTCTCCCTCTGCAGCCATCTGCTTGGCTTGGCTACTCGGCGACCGTTTGATTTATGGCAAAGTATTTTTACTCTCATTAAGCTGGAATTCAATCGCGTGGCTCTGATTTATTTGCGAGGTCGTTGCTTATTCTCCCGTCGTCCGAAAATTTTCCCTATTTCATCAAGTATAAAAACTAAAGTACAGCCGCCACGAGTCACCGGATGCTTTAATCGCTGGAGATAACCGTTGAAAAACGTACAGTTTGGCTTACAACCTCGGCGGAGGCCGCCTCGATAACTCACTCGGGTATTCCCATTAGCCCGTCCGATCTCTCTCTCTCTCTCTCTCTCTCTCTCTCTCTCCCTCTATAAAGACTAAAAGGCAAAGCTCGTAATATATATCGCTTCCCCTTCAAAGTCAACCGCATCGCGGAAAGCATAGCGGCCGAGCTTACTTAACGAAAGGATAGGCGAACAATGTGTGAGCGTACATAACGCTATTGGCGGCGGTGGCGCCTCGTTACTCCGCCGGCCGGCTTTTCTCCCTTTAACGAGCCGCGATTCGCATTCTCGACGTTTTATACTCGCCGCGGCCTTCGGTTTTTGTCTTTCGATACAGTTTTTGCCGGGGAAAAGTGCGCGATCGTAAAAAGCGTTTACCCGCGTATTTTGAGGTTAGTTTATCGCGTCTGCTGCCTGCAAAAATCGGGAAATCGCTGCACCGTAAACGTCGTACCGCGTGCATATAAGTTTTACGATTAAAACGATTTAGGCTGGAGTCCGTAACTCTCGCGTCTCTAAATCACTCGCATCGAATAATTGAAACGGCTGCAACAATACCGTAGATCCCGGCGATATTAGCTTCGATTTGCATGCGAGCCGCCTTATCGAATGGAGCGTGCGAGCGTGTTTATTGGAATTTCCGCGAACGGTTGATGGATATACGCAGTTTTTCTCCTCTCTCTCGAGGAAGATCCTACACTCTCGGATTTAATTAAGCGCAATCAACGGACGCGAAATTTACGCACTGGTATTTCTGGTCGAGATTAGTCGCGGCCTATCCTTTGTTTATGTTTTGTAGCATACGGAAGAGACTCGCCGCCGCGCGTGTCTAACTGTTTCTCCGCGCCGAGCGAGTATAATAACGATTTTAATTGATAAACGCGTAGCAGGAAATAAACCGAGTGGGCTGGCTTTTTTTGCTCGCGCGTGTTTTTCCAGCTTGTAACGCGTCGCGATCTAGACATTTCGGACGATTACGCGCACCTGTTCGCTGTCATCGGTTACACTCGGCCGGCGATTTTTTACCTGTTCGCGTAGCTTGGTATCGTCTGTCTACGGCGCCTTTTCATCGACAGTGTGAGCTCATCCTCTCGGCCGATAATCTAATCGGCTCTTCCCTCTTATCCCGTACACTTGTGCAGCGCGTGCGCGCGTGCTCCTTAAAAGTCTTAGGAGCTCGCGCTCGCGCGCATGAATAAGAAAGAAAAAAAAAAAAAGAGCGCTGAGGTCGCTGATTCACTGCGGCGACCTCGATTGTCGTACGTACTTACTTCGCCGCGAGGGATATATGCGCGCGATATATATATATATTGTTTTCGGCTGATGAACTTTGACGTCGGCTTCCGGATCGCTGGAAACGACCGTTATTAAAATGTCGCGAACCATGGTAAAACGAAAATTCAGCCCGCAACCTGCCAATAACCCAGTGATCCACATCCCGACATGAATCAGGTGTTTTCGTTCGAGACAATGCTCGCAGCTGTCGAGCGAAAAAGGCGCAAAAAGCGCGGACAATGCCGCGCGCGAGACACTTTACTTGGCAGCCCGCGCATAAATAACGGAATCCTCCGGGGCCCCCGCGCGATCGCGAGATCGATATAATCGCTCGGGAGGATACGCCTACCACTGCTGCGTCGCTCTCCTACCCTCGATATCTCTGCGCGGCTATACCTGAACCTGATGCGCTGCACTGCGCGCATGTACGAGTCCCGCATGTCAAAAAATTCCTCGCCGCGGCGCCCAGATATGCTAATCGAATGCAGATTTTCGCCGTTTTCGGCTATATGCAAGCTGCGTAGCTTTTATTTCCCGGCGGCGTAACTGTATACTCGCCTCTGCATACTGAGGCGTTTTCTCGGCTTATTAGCGGCCCCGTCTCTAATTGAAATCCTATTATCTGTAGAATGAAGGCGAACACTTTTTAATTAATGAACAACTTTTTATTAATGTTAATGCGAGTGAAAAGTAAGAAATTTGTTATTTTACGCTTGCTCAGCTTAACGACCTGCGAGCCATTCGCGAGAATCCCGTGCTCCTTCGGACCCTAACTATACTAAATCGTGCATGGGGCAGCAGAAATCGACAAAGAGGTTTAACTCTTACATTATCACTGTTTCAATATATATATAGGAGAGCGACGCGATCGCTTCTGGAAGCCGAAAGAAGCGCGCGTGGCTCCGAAAAGCGATTTCTTAATCGGGAACCGAGTCGGCCCGCCTTATCCGGACGATCGCATTGTGCGCGATGCATAAGTCGCGCGTTATGACGCGATGTCGTTAATTAATACAGATGTACTCGGATGTATAATTATGCGAGAGTAGAGGATACCGTTGAAAGGACTGCGCAATCGATTCCATTAACCGACGAGGTAGCGTTAGCTTCGCGAATAAGAGCACCGCTCGTTGCCATCGAATTTCAAGCGTCCGTATATCTAATCTCTTGAAAAGAGGTGGGTAAACCGGGAGGGGCGTGGGCGACGACGCCTCGTCTTCCGGTTGAGAAGCCCGGAATTTCGCGATTTAAATTCATGCGGTTTCGCGCGCGCGCGCGCGCGAGATGAAGATCGAGACTGCTTACTACTCGGCGTTGTTGCGCTAGTAGATGGCCGGCAAGATTACGGGCTGCTGCGTACCCGGACGAGATTTATCGATCGAGCTCTGCGGTCGTTGTTGTTGCTGCTGCTGCTGCTGCTGCTGATGTTGTCGTTGTTTTGCCTGCAATTTGAGGCCGAGATTGATCGCGCTCCGAGGCTCGAATTATGGAAATTCGAAAAAATGTATTGCCACGAGATATTTTTATTCGTACGTTAAAGCAATAAGGTATACAAAATCTGATGGGTCTATGCGTAGGATATAATGCCCCTGGCAAGCGTCTGAAAAAGTATAAAAGCTCACGTATAAAGGAGCTTCGTCAGTTTCAACGTGATTAGCGAAGCTGTAATAAGCATAATCAGCTATCGATTAAGAAATAATCGAGCAGCGTCGAGTGCCATCGTTAAGCCAGGGACAATTAACGAGCCTCTTAGCGGGCGCTAATTCCGTTTTCCTCTGGAATGCGGGAAAATGACAGCAGGCGAGAATTCAATGGTCGCGCGGGGCCTCGATTCCGCGCGCACCGGCTCATGCATATGCGCGCGATGCACAGCGACAATGAGAGCCTTGGCAGCGCGCGAAATTCAATTCGGACCTTGGCCTCGTTACCCGAGGCCCCGCCGGCTCTTGAACTTGATCGGTGGGCTCGAGTTTTTTTTTGGAATTCGCCGTTAACTCGTAGTACAACAACTTTTCTTCGCGAGCCGTAGAAACAAGGTATACTGGCTTCACTTCGTGTGGATGGCGATGAGAACGGATGCTATCGACCAGGAGGACTTGAGCATCTGGTACAGTTGATACCGTGATCGACGGCGTAATCGTTCGGTTCGGGGGCAGAGCCTGGCTTACCATCGCGAAGTTTTCACTCGAAAAGTTCGCGTTGATCCAGCCCAGAGTTTCGGCCCTCGTCAATTGTTTTAACCTGTAACTACAGATTTACCCATTGTACTAGTTGCTCTTTGTCACTCATGCTATAATCGCGTAAATCCCACAGAAGTGTTCGATACTCTACTAGATGTACATAGTGATGTACACCAAGTAGATAAAACCTCCGTAGAATAGAACGAGTGCCGTGTAGACAAAAACTTGCAAATTCTGGTAACGATCATCGATGATCATGCACTTCCAGTAGTAGGCAAACATTTTTGAGACGTTTCTCGAAGCATCCCCGAGGATCGCCGGGATGTTGGTCAAAATGATGAAGATAAAAAATAAACTAATCGCTGCTCACTGCAAAATTGTCTGTGGTTATTCCACGAATCATACGACATTCCAAAGACTCGTCCTACCTGTGAAGAAAGTGTTGCTGTATAGGTAACGATAAAAACACCTGATTCGATTGTGTAACGCACAAAGTAAGCCCTGACAGAAGCCGCCAAAGATAAACACTGCCGCCACGATGGTTTCGAAGAAGACCATGGTATCTGTGCTCGTATCATTTCTCAACCTATTAAAAACTATTTTGGTAAAAGAAAGCAAAGTAATAATGTATAAAAAACTAAATTTTCAACTTAACCAGTAAAAGTTACCATTATAATGGCCAACGATAATGTTGTTAAAGACCGAATCGTGCACTTTAATCCTTTCGACAATTTGGACTGATATGGCCATAAGCCATAAAAAATAAGCAAAACTTTGCTGCGTTTCAAATACGGGCTGTTGAAAGTTCTCGGTTCGGACGACATGGCTGCTCGAGTAAACAGGAATTGTTAACTAATGTTTTTCTCTGAACGGCCTTCTTTATGTTAGCCAGAACTCGTTGCACGTACTTGGGAATACGACAGTGATAATGAAGTGGACGATCAATAAGTAATGTGGTGCTTAAATACATGATGCCATTTTCTTTATTTACACACCATAAAACTTTTATTTTACAAAATATTCTAAAGTTCAAGTCTTCTGTAAAAATAGTCTTAGTACACCCAAGCCTCTTATTGTTACTCCTTCCGGTGTACGCTCATGAGTACGGTGCCCATGGACCCGAATATTGCCACAACAGCGACCAACGTCTCGAAGTACGTGACGATGTCGTTATTAGCCTCTTCGATGAGTCCCAAGCTCTGAAATTTTTTCATAAAACATTTCTCGCTAACCGACTACTATTAAACAGGTGATTATTTACCAAAGGTGCTATCGTGGTGAATGAGAAGACTACAAAGAAGCTGTAGATCAAGCAGTTGACGAATCTTGAATTGTAGGGCCATATCCCACAACAGTTCATAAGAAACTTCTGGATCTTTACGTAAGGTATACTCGAGCCAGGCTCTTCCATAGGCATTCCTACACGTCGCTGACCGAAACCACCTGCCATCTAATCCTGGATGTATTCTTGAAAACGTTCTTTCGTGGCATTGATACCGCGCATACGTATACAGTGTTTTATGATGTATGCGTAACACGTACCTTTCGCTGCTAATGGTTATTACTCAAGTTTTAAGATCCTTACAAAGGCTGGTGCGATTAGCTGTTCTTGAAGAATGTAATTGTGCAATTAATCAATTAATGAGATGAAGAGAGCAGTAACCACTGACTAATGATGCTACTTATGGTCTGCCGCTTTTACTCGAGTTCAATGTTAAAAGTTTACAACTTTAAATGGAGATATTATATTAATGTCGGCGTATTATCTTGAGAGAAAACTTACGGCTTTGTTTTTAAAAAGCAAATTCACAAAAAGTTAGAACGTTAAAACGAATTTCAAATTTAAGCAATTCACAATTGAAAATAAAAAACCACATTACTTTATGCATTCAACTTGAGTAATTAGTGTGCATACAACGGCGGTTGACCTTCTGCGTTGTTGGGATCACAGTGCCCATGGATCAGGATGTTCTTACGATCTTATGATAGTAAAAAAATCGCATTAACATTTTTGAGGAGTAGAAGGGTTTTTCCTTTATTTGTATTATGTATACACTGTGAAAACTTTTGTTTTACAAAAAAAAATGACAAATTCTAAGTTATTCTGAGAAAAATATTCTTGGAAGATCTGAACCTCTTAGTACTATCGTTGTACGCTCAAGAGTACGGTGCCCATCGACCAAGACGCTTTGATGATCTTGGACATTAAATCTTATAAGTCAAGGATGTTGTATAGGCTTCTTAGATATATTTATTAGTCCATTACCGATGTGAAATTCAAGGGTATCATAGTAGAAATTAGGAATAGCAGAAAGAAGCTGTAGATCAAGCGATTGACGAATCTTGAATTGTAGGGCCATATCCCACAGCAATTCATAAGAAACTTATAGAGCTTTATGTACGGTATATCCAACTGAGGTTCGTGGAAGTGTACTTTCGTAGCATTGATAAATGATACTACGTATATGCGTGCAGTTGTTTGTGATATAACTCGTACCCTTCGCTGCTATAAGGGTTATTACTTAAGTTTTAAGATCTCGACAAACACTGATGTGATCAATTGTTTGAGTAGAATTTAATTATGTAATTAATTAATTGTAAACACGAATAGAGAAGTTATTGCCGCCCCTTATGTTTTTTATGGTCTACAGTTTTTACTCGAATCTAATGTTATAAGTTTGCGGCCTTGAAAGAAATAAAATAAATATATCAGTGTATTATCCTATTTTATACAATAAAGTTTTATTAAAGTTTACTATAAGTTTTAAATAAATGAAAATGCGTGCTCTAAACTGCATTATACCTCGCACTCGTACAAAAATAGTATGTACAACTCGTGTTGCATTGGCACAATATACTATTAAATTTAAAACAATAGCAAAAAGCGAAATAAGAGGAAGCTAAGTGCCAAGGACTTGACAGCGGTTTTTTATTTTGTTTATACAATGTAAAAACGTTATTTCATAAAATATTCTGTAGCAGAAGTTTCGTTCGGAAATAGTTTTCATAGACCCAGGCCTTTTAGTGCTTCCGGTGTGCACTTACGAGTACGGTGCCCATGGACCAGGATGCCTTTATGATCTTAAAAATTTAATTTCATACGTCAAGGAAATAATATGCGCATCTGAGGCATAATTTTCATCTCATTACCGATGTAAAATTCACCAACGATAGTGTCATCATCCCCGCGTTAAGTTGCTCAGGCTTGCAGCTTCTCCGGATTAGCATTAGTAAAATTCTCCGAGATTTCACCGACATCAGGTACCACTGCATGAAGTGCCTGTAAACTCAAAGGCTATCAAAAATATGTGTAAATCTTCGATAAAGATGAACCAAGAATCATAAAATGGACCTCACGTCGTTGTGTGGATTTTACTAGAATAGTAGATAAGTTGCTCGCCGCCGTAGTTCATAAAGAAAACATGGGCCACGAATATGATGGAAGCTGGGAACATCCGGACCATTCCTTTGTGGCTGTAAATGTTGTATTGAACCTGAAAAACAATTTATTATAATCATATTATCTGTAGCGTAATTACGTATAGCGTAACGCTGATAGTAGAGCAATTGTATAAATTACCCCAAATATAAGAAAGCTGAGACAAACCAAAAGACACAGCTGAATTATAAAGAAGGAGTGGCTAAATAATCGTGCAAGTAGATGAACTCCTCTGAAATCAGTAGATAAACAAAATTATAAGAATTTCTGGTTATAGCAATAATATTGAACAACGTACTTGATAGCTTCTTTGTGCTGATCCATTATGGCGTACAGATTGCACACTAGGACGTCGTCTCTTAATTTTCCCGACGATGTTACTTCACACGAAATTATCAATCTTTTTAACCTATAACTTAATGTTCATAAGATTTATTATTTATTTACCCTTTCTGAGACCTAATCTTTATATTGGAGAAATCCTTAAATTATCCTTACCCTACGACAGCATACATCCCGCAGACGTGTTTGAAGCTGCAGATGTATAAAGCCATACCGACAACATAGGCCACGCCGCCATAGAAAATACCAAAACAGCCATGCAAGGTAACTTGCAGATGACGCACGCGTTCATTAATGATCCAGTGTTTCGAGTAGTATGGGAAAATCTTGGAGTAGTCCCATGAGGTGGCTTTGTCGTTGGCCAAGGGTATGTAGATCAGCATGAGATAGATTACGTATGAGCTCATGGTTATGACTGAAAATTATAGTTAGATTTATGTTGATAATGTTTGCGTGAATTGTTTGCGAGAATTGATTGATCTGTTTACGCATGTATAGAAACGTCAAGGATCTTCCCTTGAACGAGAATGCCGAGAGTATTTTGATTTCTTTCGCATCCTTCAGCGTTTGCCAGTCCGCTGTGATTTTTTTGTACAGGTGCTTCACCTGGACACGAAAAAATAAATCATGTATATCCGCAAACCGAAGATAAAATTGTTATACCGACTCTCGTCGATTACCAGATGATTTCTTATTGTCCTCAGCATAGTTATTTGGGCAACCCCGCCGAACATCATGACAACACCGACTAAGGACTCAAAGTACGTAACAATATCGTTGTTAGCCTCTTCAATAAGTCCCAAGCCCTGTGGTATTTTGTTTTAGAAATATTACCTCGCTAGATGTAAACTATTAGAAGCAGGTGATTATTTACCAACGGCACTATTGCTGAAATTAAGATTAGCAGAAAGAAGCTGTAGATCAAGCGATTGATGAGTCTCGAATTGTAGGGCCATAGCCCACAGCAATTCATGAGAAGCTTCTGGAGCTTCATGTACGGAATATCTAAGTCAGGTTCTTCCATTTCTAGACGTTACTAGACTAGAACTAATTCTAGATGTCTTCTAAAAGCGTTTTATCGTAGAATCGATAACGTGCATACTTGTAGAGTTCTTTGCGATGTATGCACAACTCGTACCCTTCGCTGCTAATGGTTATTACTCAAGTTGTGCGATTTTCACGAAGGCTGATGCGATTACCTATGTCTGAAGAAGTTAATCACCACTATTAACTATATTAATTTTTCTTATGGTCTACTTTTTACTCGAGTCTAATGATAACTTTGCCGTTTCGAGGGAAACTGAATAAATGTCGATGTATTATTCTGTTTAAGAGATGTTTTATTTATGTACAGAGTTCATTCATTCATCACTTTTATCGATGACTTACTATTAACAAAGAATTGGAGCGTTGAAACTAATTTCCAACTTTAGCAATTCACAATTCAATTAAGTATCACACCTACAAAGAGCACATTTATACACTATTTACAGTATTTATATCTACATTTTGTGCGAATTCAACTTATTGAATAATTAGGACGGTTGACCTTCTGCGTTGTCAAGAGCACAGTAGCCATTGACCAGGAGGTTCTTACGATCTTGAACCAAAGACAATTGGATTAATAAAAAGTAAAATTGTGCGATATGAAATTGAATATGAAAGTTACCGATGCAAAATTTTTCAGCGACAGCGCCATATTCCCTGCGGTCAAGTAATCAGGGTTTGAACTTCTGCAGATGATCATGATGAGAATTTTCTGGGCTTTGGACGATATCATGTACCACTCCATGAAATACCTGCGAATGAAAAGAACTTGGACTACCAAGTTGATCTCATCGATGTGCTGTTGGTTCAGAGCAAAAACTTACGCGGCATATTGAACATCGGTCGAAAATTGTATTACTTGTTCTCCGCAGTAATTCATGCAGAACACGTGGACAATGAACATCACGGCGATCATCAGCATCCGGATCACTAATCTGACGTTGTACTGATTGTACTTAACCTGGAATGAACTTAGAGAACTTTATACGCTTCACTGCCGAACTTGTAGAATAGTTGAGCACTAGGCCTATTGAGCACTTACGTCAAATATGAGCAAAGCCAGACATATCAGAAGACAGATTTCCACCATGAAGAAGGTTCGGCTGAAGATTCGATTGATCAGCCGCACACGCCTGGAAAATGATCGTCAGAACACAATACTGACAAAAGAAGCACTCTGAAATTATCCTCAATCTCTCACTTGATAGCCCGCTTGTGTGTGCAGATGATCTCGAGCAAACCAGGAATTACTTCCTCGTCATTGTTGAGTTTGTCCATCAACTCGTCCTGGCTCTTCACCATGTTTTCCAATCTGTACCTGAGAAGAAGACCGATACTTCATGGATCAACGCATACTTTGTCGTTGAAAAGTAAACACGTCAGTAGCAAAATCAATGCCGAATACCTGACGATCGCGTAGAGGGCACAGACGTGCTTGACACAAGTGATGTACATGGCCATGAAGGCAACGTAGGTGATGCCCCCGCAGAAGATGCCAAAGCCAGCGTGTATAAATACCTGGTACACCCGAAATCGTTTGCTCAGTATCAGCAGATCCGTATAGTAGGGAAAAGTGTGCGTGTAGTCTTTCGAGGCGTCTTCGCTGGATATTATGGGGACGTAAGTGAGAGCCACGAAGATGAAGTAGCCGGGAATCGTGCACACTAGAATTTCGGTGGACGATGAGACGACGTAGAACGCGTATCGACTGCAGCGTGATAAAATAGTAGACGGATTCGTACCTACGTATACGATTATTTGGGCCTTTCCCTTCAGCATGAAGGATTGCAAAATAGCGGCCTCCTTTTCGTTAGTCAACTCTTGCCAATCTTTCCGAATCTGATCGTACAAACTCTTCACCTGTGGGTACAAGAACATATCAGACAAATTAGATTTGGAATCGATTCGATCTCACCTGGTGCTTCTTGCAAAACAAGACGATGCACTTGGCTAGGGCACCGAGAATCACGAAGAGAGCCACTATCGTCTCGTAGATGATCACCAACTCAGTGCTCCACTCTTCGCCCAATCCCGCAGCCTTGAAAGCAACACGGAGAAATTCGGTGGAGTGAGTTATTCGAGGAGGTCGCGCGAGAAGGCTCACCATCGCAACGAAAAGCGAGAAGAAGGATATGATAGCGCAGGTGAAAAAGATCCTCTGCGTGAACTTGCTCTGGTAAGGCCACAGACCGAGACTTGTCAGCAAGTATCTCTGCGGAAAGTCGAAAATATTCATGTTCTTCTTCCGTCGTCGATTGTTAGTCCCTCGTCCCATCATACTCGGTCACCATCAAAACCGCATCGATTCGCCGATTAACGACACTTGCTCGAACAACCATTGAACTTTGCCTCTTAGATTAAATTATCCGAGCATGACGCCCGAAACATTTTCACCGGCCATAGCCGCATACGTCGAGCCATTAAGCGAGAGCTGTATGCGCATACTTACACAACCGGTAGCCGCGCGAGAGGTCGGAAAGCGCCGATTCATCGCAATCGCATAACGGAAATCGGCCTTTGTCGCGCGGCCAGCCGCGAAAATACACACCTGCCGCGCTGCTCTGGCAAAATATTTCGTTAACGGAACACGACGGAAGCTGCGCGTTGCGCATTCAAGGACGTTGGAAGCAGGCGGCTCGAGTTGTGTGTGTGTGTGTAGGTATCGTCTTTTTGCCAAGAGGAAAAAGAGGGCGACGAGGTGGGAAGCGCTTTTTGGTACTGCACCGGATCGTACCGAGTGTGACTGCGCGCGATCGTCGAATTATATAAAAGCGAGCCAAAGAGAAGCGAGCGAGGGTGCGACTCATCGATAAGCCATCCTCTCCGTATACCTCTCGTTCGTGCCGCAGCGGTTGACCTCGCGGCGAGAGGGTCAAAGTCAACGAACTCGTCTCCTCACCCGAGAGTCCGAGCCGAGGAGGGCTTCGTTATGAGACCGCCGGGCGCGGCTCCTTCTGGTATACCGTGTCGTTGGAAATGATCCAAATGATAATGAGAGAGAGAGAGAGAGAGAGAGAGAGGCGGTTGATAGGGATCTTATGGGATGTTATACCTAGGTTCGAAAATCTATGTTGAAATACGTTTGAAATTTTGTTGTAGCTTACATATTCGCGATTCCTTTGAATACGACCGTACACTTTTCGAAATCTTTTCAAAAAAGAAATTCTATTCCCCCCCTTTCCAGCAGTTGATAACGCAAACCTCGACTCTCCAGTGCACAAGTGATTCGCAGGTGGTAACGTCGCGACTCGCGGTAAAGAAGTCGTCCGCTCTCTCACTTCAAGTTTCCTCGGTCCCAGCGCAGGTGGCGTTAGCGAATCGGAAAACCGCATCCGGCATATATTTCTCGTGTAATTTTAAATACTCTCGTTTTTCATTCAAATTCCGCTTTGACTTTTCATGAATGAATCCTCGTCGGCTGCTTAAAAAGCCATCTGCGCATGAACGAGACATCCCAATTTCTTAAGCGATCTCGAAAGAGACGACCTGTTGAACGCCGCCGAAATAATTGAAAAGCCCCATCGGAAATTTGGCATCGATTTTCGATCCAATAAACCCAAGGAGCGAAGCTTAATACGCGCGTTATCGTGGTTCGACTGCAGCGTCCGCCGACTCTGCGCTGGCGTATCGATTCGCGGACGCGTATATACACTCGCGCTTCTCGTTCTCTCTCTCTCTCTCGCGGACTGAATAAAAACACGCGCTGCTCTCGTATTTTCATTTTATCCGTATTACGTGCACGACGAGAGGCGCTTCCGTTATGCCGCAGGTACGCACAGTAATGCTTCCTTTTTTCGCGCTTTTAAATGCGACGCCACTCGCTCGGGGGGGGGGGGGGGAAAAGCTAATTGCTGATTATAACGATACTGCGATCTCGGTTCTTACGAAATTAAATGGACTTTATCCGAAAGTAATACGTCGAAGAGACTCGAGATAATGTTAAATCTTTGGTTTGAGCCGATACTATAAAAAAATCAATGAAAATCGCAGCGTCGTTTCGCGACTTAAAAAATCCCATATAAAAGCAACGCGATCTCATACAGAGGTTTATGGCTGCACAGAGCTAAAGGCGGCCCATTGATAATGCACGACGTCGAGGCATATCGATCCTCGGGGCAGCCGACGGTGCCGCGCCGGCGCTCCCGACTCTGGTTCCCTGCACTTGCCTGTCTTCCCTCCGCAGGCCCGGTTCCGTCGACGATTCGTCATTTTCATTTCAGAGATCATTTCGGGCTCTGTTATGTACCTAATTGCGAGGCTCGAGGAAACGAATTCTTGAGACGATAGACGCTTTGGTCGAGGTGTTATACGGCCTGGGAGGAGGAGGTAGTAGGTATTGATTGCCGGGCTATCCGGGCTCTCGTGCTTCTCTTTTTTTTTCTCTCTCATCGACGCCGATGTCGATGTTGTGTATTCCGCTGAAGCTGCTGTATACCCGAAAAAATGAAAAGCTCGTAAGGACGTTGGAAATCGCAGTGATTCCAAGTTCAGGTTCAACGATCTCGTATAAACGCACTCGAAAGCTTTATACGTCACACACACACACACACGCGTGCATGTATAAAAGCTGGAGCGCAGCGAGTTACTGGGTCACGCATACATCCCGTTTTTCTCCCTTTTTTCGAGCAGCGACTCGCACTCTCTCTCTCTCTTACCTTTACTTTTTTTAACCCTGTACTCGTGGCTTTCCCTCTCACTTCGATGTAAAAGGTGTTTTTCCCGCGATATTTCCATTCAACTCTGTCTGTCCAGCGAAAATTAAAGTATAAAACTGCAAAAGCGAATCCGACTCTATGCACAGTATATAACGTATTACGTTCCATACTCCCGCGTCCTTTGAATACCAAACTCTCCGCGTATGTATGTATATAGGTATACGCGTGATCCGTGAGAAAGAGGGAAAACCGGAGGGTGACGGCCTCTCCACCTCCTCTCGTCGGTTACACGAACGACTCGTCGAGGCACGCACGTGGCCCTGACCTTGTCTACTCTCTCGCGCGTACGTGTGTGTGTGTGTGTGTGTGGGCAGCAATAGCGAGCAATAGCCCACCCTTCCTTCCTTCTCTTTCGACCGGCGGGAGAGGCAGATCGCTTCCGGGGAATCCCTTTGACCGGAGCCAACTCAAACCCCTTCCCCCCCCCCCACTCTCTCTCTCTCTACATCGCTCCTCGTCGCAAGCGCGCGACTGTGGTGTGGGGATTGTTTTGACGCGCGTCGACGCTGCAGCGTTTATCGGTTTGGCGACGCGCGATGTGAGGTGCGGCTAGTAGAGAGCGTATATACGCGACTATCCGACTCTGTCGCGCGCACGTGACGTAAGGCTATACTTATTATAGCCGCTGACCCCGAGAGACGAGAGTTCGTTTATTTTTAGAACGTTTGTTTTGCTGCGATCGCTCACACGTGCTCGCGCGCGTCTGACTCGACTCGGCGGTTTCTACTTGTCTGATCGTGTATAGGCAAGCCTATAGTTTCTTTTTAAAGTACGATAACGATATACAAAATCTCATCTCGAAAACAAATTCCGATACGTCGGAAAGCCGTGACGTCAGCAGCAGCAGCAGCAGCAGCAGAGCAGTGAGAGAGAAATCCCTTCAGGACCATTCACCCCGACACCGCAGCCATCCATTCAGCCGTACATACTATCAAGCCACCCCTTCTCCTACTCTCTTTCTCCTCGTCTTCTCCCCGCATCGCCCCCCCGAAAGAGAGAGACAGACGACTATAGTTATCTCTCTCTCTCTCTCTCTCTCTCTCTGTACACCTATACACACAGCTGCACAACATTTCACCTGGTCTGAGGGGGGGGGGGGAGGCCAGACCTTTATCTGTCTGGCTCTGGCGCTCGGGGTATCCCCCCCGGCGCGGGGGGTACCCCCTTCCCCCCGAGCCCGTCTCTCCCCCCCCCCCCCCCCCTCCCCCTTCCCCCTCGTCTCTCTCTCTCTCTCTCTCTCTATCTGGGCTGGTTCGTTCGGAAGGTCGAGGCTGCAGCCGAGTTTAATCTGGGTCACGACCTGTTTTCCACCGTGAAAAATACGGCAAACTATTGGGACTTTCGTACAGACGATGTTCAAGGGTATACGAGTCTCTGAATGAATCGCCGTTGCGTAATTCTCTGCCGTCGAGGTCGTCGACCTACTGACGTTGCTATCGCTCTCAACTCGTTTCGCGCATTTCATAATATATACACTGTGAACGCAAATCTTGTACGTAAGCCGTGTAGCCGAAATGAAGCGCAGCAAGACGTAAAAAAGTACACAAGTCCTTCGTACAATTCTAGTTTATTCTTAAATAATCGTTACTCGCTACATGATATTACACTTAAACTTGACAATCAGTTGAACAGTCGTAACCACATATGCCTCTCGTCCTCGTGAAAATTGAAAGCGGTTCGCGCGTCGATTAGCCACTACACCCATACCGACCTCTCTATTTCGTGTATAATAACATTGATGTAAGGCCATAAGTGAATGAAAATCCTATGTCGTAAATGTGTAACACTCAGTAGCGCTTAGCATCGGCTGCACACTTGTACCCTACGCGTATACATATAAATCTCGTCGTTTTCTTTTCATAATAATCTTCGCTCTTTCTCGTTTCAACGCGCGATAAAACTCGACTCGTGTCGAGGCAGTGCTTCGGCTTTTAATGGAATCGTTGAGGGTTTTTCATTCCCCGTGTGGCGAGGAGAAATTGCTCCGCGAGGCTTTGGTTTGCTGGTTCTCTTGAGATCGGCGCGCTGTGATGGACGGCATTGCGAATATACATTGAAGAGAGAAGAATAAAAAAAAGTAGAAATAAACGGGCTCTAAACGAGCTTCGTGTCGAGAGCAAGGAAATAGATTGAATAACAGTAACACAGATTTTTTGGTTTTTTGTTCATACATTTATTTTGCGTTTATTTACTTCAATCGTCGGAGCATCCGTGCAAAAAGTCACTTGGAGAACAAGCGAGTCTTAGAGGCGGGTTGAGGCGGCGTTGTGTGTCTTCGCTTCTCTATGAATTATTTTTTTTTTCTTTGTTTTTGTTTTTTCACTTTCGCTACACTCCGCACTTTGCTTTCTGTCTTATAATTCACTTGATAAAAACTCCTCTCACATTTTTTACGACGCTGCTCGCTAACATTATCTCTATACTCGTGTGTTCGCATGTGTGTGTGTGTGTGTGTGTCTTGTGTGTTCTTCCCGCACGAAAATTTTCTCTCTATCTCCTCCTTCGCCGCCTTTCGCATACAAAGTAGAAAAAAAGCGCGCCGTGTTACATATACAACGTTACATAATCGTTATAGTAGTAATAATAGAAAAACAAAAGAAAGACAGAGGATAACGAATTTTCCTGCGTTCCTGTACATATACACGCACTCGAGAGGAACCAAGTGTGCACAAGCAAGCGAGCGATAGTGTTAATCTTAGTGATATAAGGGGGTAGGGGGCTGGTATTGCCATACAAAAAAGGGAAGTGGGGTTGGGGGCGCGGAGAGAAATCATACAGAAAAACAAAGACGAGAGACTTGGAATGTTTTGCATGCACACGCGCATGCACGAGAACGAAGTAGTCTAATTAATTAAATCAATTAATCGGTTAATTGAGCAAAGAATAAACGGAGGGTAAGAGGGGGAGAAACAATGCGATATACAGTGGGGGGGGCGTGTTATAAACTTTACTACATAGTAAAAGACAAAAACTAAAAACTAAATTTATACTCTGCTTCCTTCCTCTCGAAGCAACTGCGCGACTTCGCAGAAAGAAAAAAAAACGAAAAAATCAAGGCTCGAGACGAATCTAAAGGAGAGGGAGGCTCGAGCGCTCGAAATAAATTAGGCTCTAAATAAATATATATTTATAATTTATAATCCGTGCGTGAGTGTACGCGCGAGACGAGCGACAGGGTTTGTTTCGTACCATAATTATAATATATACGCGTGAGTCTTCCTTCCCGGCGCGGAAGGAGCACTTTCTTGCATTCGTCGTCTACTCTTATTACAACGGTTATCGGTGTCGGCGTGTCTTTGTGAATGTATCTCGGCTTGTGCATCTCATCGACCGACGTGTTTTCGTGTTCTTTTTTTTCCCCTAAATTACAAATATATATAATATGCAGCATGCATATTTATAAAACTCGAGAACGAACGCTCCGCGGCCGAGCTCGACCGCTCTCCTCATTCGCTCGTCGGCTCAGACGCACGCCGTGCAACTCACTTGCTTCTCTTTCTCCTATCATATATATTTATATGTGTACTTTAAATCGTTATTGTGTACTACGTCTGCTTTTATCCTCTTTTTGTGTCTGTTCGAGTCATTCTCTCGCCGCATTCACGCGCACAGACAAACGCTCAAACTCTCCTCGCATTTAGACATTATGCAAAAATACTAGTTGAATCCCTGTACAGAAGAAACTTCGACAGTGTTTGTGTGTGATTTTTTATTTTTTTTTTTTTTTTATTTTCGTCGTCTTCGTAATCAACGCAGGTCCGTCGTCTCTTTTATGCCCGATAGATATTTCTACTTTTGCCTCGAAACCACCCACACACGCGCGCCTTGCTTACTCTTTCTCATCTCGTCATCAGCTATAATATTTACCATATTTACTTCTGCTTCTAAATGTTTACTTACAAGGTATTTGGTTTGCTTTATGCAACACACTCCGACGTGCAACGTGTTTACTTCTTTTACTTTTTTTGTGTCATTTTCGGCTTTTCTCGCTTCCTCTCTATCTCTCTCTCGCTCCGACATTCTCTCATGACGCTCTCACTCTCTTTCTTACTACCTCTCTCCCGTCTTTAGGTATATAAATTATGGTAATGATTCGGTAGTATTTAAGATTATCGTTATTATTAATTACTTTAATATTATCGCAATAATCAGCGCGACACCGCCTTTGTCGTCGCAGGGTCTATCTTTACACAGTGCGCTGCTCACTCTCTCGCGCTCTCCTTCCCTTCGCCTCTCCTTTCTTCCCTGCTTACGTCTCTGTCAGCGGAGAACAGGTGACGAGGGAAAAGTGGCGGCGTCAATCGTCAGCTCGAGGCCGCCCCCCTTCAGGGATGTCCAGAGTGGAGAACGAGAAGGAGGTGTCGGAGGAGACTGCGGCAGCGGCGGCGAAGAAGAAAGAAAACGCGCGACGCAGAGTTCCGTTTGCTTCGTCCTCGGGCTTGTCGCGTATACAAATCCACCGACGCGGTATAGAGTTTAAAAAAAAAAAAAAAAAAAAAAAGAAGAAGAACAGAAGAGAAGAGTCGGTCGCACTGTCAACAGTGCGGCGCGCTCTAAGCCCAGTGTTTCTCGTCGTCTTGCAATCATAATCATCATTTCATCATCGTCGTCTCGCGTTTTTTGTTCTCGTCAGGCAGGCTAAAAAAGAGTCCTCTCTCTCCGTCTATCTGAATGCGTGTCTCCCTCTCCGTGCGCGGCTAGTGTTGAGAATAGTCGAGTAGCTCGGCCGCTGAGCTAAGAGCAGGCGGTCGTCGTCCCGCGGGATCTTGGGGGCCAGGGGCCGGGGCAGGTCACTTCTTGCTCTTTTTCGCGGGCGGCTCCTGGACTGAGTCCTGCGAGGAGTCCTCCTCGGTAGCAAGCTCCTCGCCGCTCTCGTCCGTCGGCCTGGGGGTCGCGGCATCCTGGTTGCTACTGTCCTCGTTAGTTGGCAGCGAGTCGTTAGTGTTTTCCTCGGCATTGAGCGCCGCGGCGGGCGTTGTGGATGCACTGACGGGAGTGGCAGGCTTGTCGAGCGAGTCCTCTGTGAAGGAGGTAGTGGTGCTGTTATCGTCGAGGCTGGCCGCGGGTTCGGAGGCCTTGCCGTTGGAAATCTTGCCGTTGTTATCCGCCGACAGGTTCGGCACAGTCGTCGTGGCGGTAGTCACCGCGGACTCCTCGTTGCTGTCGTCGGAGGCCGCGGCAGCGGCAGCGCCCTCGCCGTTGCTCGCCGAGTGCGAGTTGCCGTTCTCCGTGGCAGGTGGTGCCGCGTCACCGTTGCCTTCTGGGATACCCTCGAGCAACTGAGGCTTCAGCTCCGAAGCCACGTAGTGCGTCCACAAGGCGAGCTCCACTTGGTGCGGACTCCACTTCGTGCCGTTTGTGTCTGAAATTTTTGAGAAATTAGTTAACATTGTCATTTTGTACTTTGTGCTGGAATATCTTGGAACAGGAAAGCAACTGACTTTGTTTGTTGAGCCTCTCGACAGTGGTCTGAATGTGCTGCACGAAGTTGAGATACTCCTTGGTGGTATAGTCAATGCCCTCGATCTCGGGAATGGCCATGAGGCACTCGTCGGCCATGAAGGGTGCGTTCTCGGGCGAGGCGGCAGCGAGCAGTGCCGAGGCCATCGTCGTGCCGACGCCCTTCAGATTCGACAACGCGGTGATTGCCTGCTCCAGGTTTGGCAGCTTCTTGAACGCCTTCTTTGTCTCGGCCATAACTGCCCTTGGTGTGTTTACCTTGACAAGGTAGGACAACTGCGGGTAGAACTTGCCGCGCTGAAAAGGAGAATCGCACCTTAGGAAGATTCACACTTGCGCGAACGATGAGCGTAGACTTTAAGATTGTTAACTTACGATTTGTTTCCACTTCATGGTCTGGCACAATTCCTCGTGATTTAAGTGGGCGTCCTTGCCACGGGATTTGATCTTCTTCGGAAGTTCATTTTGGTACCTGGAACACAAATATGAGAACGTGATGTGAGTAAAACCGAAAGTGTACGAGACTTGGATTCGGTAAATTTAATTGATGTATCTAGACCTAATTAATATATCGCGACGTGTAATTAACTAGATACGGAATGCAAAGTAATAATAATTAATTAAAACAGACTCGGTAAATTGAACTCCGTCACGAACTTTCGAGCCGGCCCTCCATGCTACACCCGCTCGTACACTGTACAAGCACCCAGATGCACAAGTGTCAACGCGCGAGCGACATCCAAACGTATACCTATAGGTATAGCGTCAAAACACTCGAAAAACCACAACAAAACCAGGAAGCTGGTGTCAACGCGCAGGTGCGACGATGCAGCGTAAAGCAAAGAGAGGGAGAGAGCTCGGCGAAATCTCTAAGCAACCTTGACACACAAGTCGGCCCGCCGGAATAGGGAATGAAAACAACGGCGGCGCGCGCGTGTGCGTGTGCATCTGTCTCTCCCGCGCAATAAAGTGTGCAGTGCGTCGTCGGTCGCCGGCCGGCGCGGAAGACCATCGTCGATCGTTTTCCGAAAAATAGACCGAGTGCGCCGAAAAAATTTTTCGACTCGACTGTCGCGCGTCGGTCGCAACGCCGACCCGGTATTTTCGGAATTTCGGAGCATACACCAGGTGGTTTGTTTACGTGGCAAGGTGTCAAGTTGCAAGCGGCGCTCGTCCAAGCAAGCTCATCGAGATGCCGTGCGAACTGTCACTCGCTCCCTCCGCAATCATTAGCATCTGACCCTTCAGGTGTTTCCCCTGCATTCCAATCGCGCTGCCGACTTATCGGAGGCAACCCCGATCGCGCGCGCGTTCGCCCGGGCGCTTGGCTACTCCGTTTCTGTCTAAAGTTTGAAAAACTTAAAAAATTCATCGTCCATTGCGTGAAAGGACCTGCAAAAAAAAAAAACCGAAGCGAAAAAGCAGCGACGCAGCTCGGCGTCCCTCTCGCTATGCTCGCGCGATCGAAGCCATCGCACGGCTCTTCTCTGCAGAGCCCCCACCAACCGTCTCTCTCGCACGCTCTGTAACTGCCCAACTTCTGAATTGCGGGAGCTGCGAAATCGCGCCAAGCCTTCGGGAGACCCTGATTGTCCGTAAAACGTTGAAATCGAGAGATGTTCGCGTGAGACTGTCTGGGAAAAGAGGATCCTCGGGAGTAGCGGCCGCGCGAAAGGTCGCAAGAGCGCGACGCCATTGCTGCGCGCGTGTGCGTCCCCTCGCTCCGAAGCGCGCTCTCTCTCTCTCTCTCTCTCTCTTGCGGGCTTTGTTCGGCCGTGTCCCGAGAACGTAAGCTATATAGAACGTGGAATACGATAGCAATGCTGATGAAGTACTGACCAGTTGTCGAGCTTGATGAGTTCCTCGGGTTTCTTGGACTTGTGGTTCTCGGCCTTGAGTCTCAGCGCTTGGGGATAGAGCTTGAGAACGTGCTCGAACTGGCTGGCCGTGCCCTCGGCGAAAAAGGTCGCCGTATCCCTCACGGAAGCCATGGCTACACCTCCGAGTCCTTCGTCTTCTCGGATCCTCAGCGAAGCAGCAACTCGGGGACCGTCGTGTCTTCTTCTCTCGCCAGCAGCGGTTCCGCGGAGAGAGAGAGAGAACGAGAGAAGCGTCCCAGGCGGTACCGCCAGGTGGCGTTTGCTACTACTGCTGCTGCTACTGCCCTCGGGGCTTCTCCCACTGCTGCTGGTCCTCGTCGTCGTCGTCGTCGTCGTCGTCGTCGTCGTCGAGGAGCAAGTCCTCCGGTGCGGTGCTCTGATCGTCTTGTCTCTCTCTCCTGCGTTCACTCACACACGCGTGCGCGCGTCACACACCGACGGTTAAGGTTAGGACTGGCGACTGCACCACCGCACGATTGAACCGCTGCTCGGAGCAGAACTGAGAGAGCGCCGCGCGGCGAACACAGACCTTGTCGGACTGCTACGCTATACGAGCTGCAGAGGGGCCGAGTTCTAGCGAATGCTCGACTCGATCGCTCGCTCGCTCGGCTCTGTGTGTTCTCTGTATGCCAGTGCCGCGCGCCGGGTGGGGATCGCGCCGCCAGGTGGCGACACCACCGAGCCAGCGTTGCTGTAGGTAGAGAGAGAGAGAGAGAGAGCTGTTACGTACGGCTGCCTTCCCCTGACCTCCCCCGACCCCTCTCTCCCGCGCGCCGCCCCTCTGGTATCCCGTAGCGCATAGCGCGCGTATGCCTATATAGCGACTCTGCCGTCGCTCCGCGGACGTTGGAGATTTTAAGCCGCTCCTCCACCGAGCGCTGCTCCGATCTTTTGTGAGCCGTCGCAGCTGCTTCTGAAATTAGCGCTATTACCAACATTTTTTTCGCACCCGATCCTTTTTTTCCTGAAGCGCGCTTCTTATTTTCATTTTATTCGTTTGCAAAAATATCGCGGGATACGCCTGTAACAATGGAATCGCCAGTTAATATTTTAATCCCGCATCTTTCCGAGTATCGTTCTCGCGGTTGCCAAAGAAATCCGCGAAAGCACGTGCGCGAGCGCCGGCGCCGCTCGTCTTGTTTACGTTTAGAAAAGCGCCCAGAGGCTGCAGCTCTCGAACGAAAAAAGGAGGAGGCCGCCTTGGCGGAGCTAGTGGAGGCTGCCCTTTAAGCCGTCGATAGCACGTAGCGCGCCGAGCTACTCTCTCTCTCTCTCTCTCTCTCTCTCTCTCTCCTCGTCGCTCCTGCATTATGTACGAAATTTTCGACCGTTCAGCTGTCACTCCGCGGTAGCGCGTTGCGCGCGCGATATACTTTTTAGAGAGATTAGAGCGGCGGCGCGCGCTTTTAGGTTATGCCGGGGAATATGCGCCCCTTATCTCTCGCCCCCTTTGTCTCGTTGTTGGCCAGAGAGGGAATATTCGTCCTCGTTCCATTTTATTTTTTCAAAAACCGTTTTCCTTCTTAATGAGAAAAAGAAAAAGAAATACGTGACGGAACGTTTCTCCGAAACGAGCGAGAATTAAAGAATTCCTCGCAAAAATAATTCTCAATTTTAAATAACCAAGAGCGTCGGAGCGCTTTTTCTAAATTTATCTACACGCTCGAGTCTCTAGAGCTGCTTGCTCGCTCGCTCGACGAGGATGACGAAGCGAGCACGAGCGCGCGAGAGAGAGAGAGAGAGAGAGAGAGAGAGAGAGAGAGAGAGAGAGAG
>QLSS01000024.1:409379-452601 GCA_024372645.1 Trichomalopsis sarcophagae | reverse complement strand
CTCTCTCTCTCTCTCTCTCTCTCTCTCTCTCTCTCTCTCTCTCTCTCCGGCGTTTACGTGCACAGTCGTGTCGCGCGAACAGCGAAGATTTTCGACCGTCGCCGACACGTGCGCGTGTTTGGCTTTGATCGAGGTGAGGATGTATGCTCGATTGGGGTGGGTTGATAGTGGAGATCTTCATCGATCTGCTGACGTTTGCTCAGCAGATTTTTTTTTTTCTACTGTGAATGAAAATATTTCAGGAATTTTCGACGTTTACGGAGTTCAATTTTGCGTTTCAAATTGAAAAAAATGTTTGAAATACCGAAACAAAAATTTTCACGAAATTGCTTTCGATCAAATTGTTTAATACTCAGCGAATTCATCGAAAAATATTCTCGAAATTTCTCCTTCATGTCGCGTGGGCATTAAAAGGAAATTTTTCCAAAATATTCAGCAGAGAAATGTAATTAAAAGCCCCTTCGACGTCCTTAATTGCCCGCAACAGGACAGTAAAAATCATCCGAAACTACAGTGTAGTGACTCCCGGGACCCTTAATCACCTCCAAAAGCATTCTCATACGGAGCGGCATTCTCAAGCCACTACTCAGTGAGCGAGAGCTATACTAGTCGTCGAAAACGAGTCGTTCGTCGAGCGGAACGGCCCTGCTGTGAGCCGAAGCGGCGGACGACGCACCGTTATGTTCGTTCGTTCCAAGGCAGCAGCAGCGCAGAGCAGCCTCTCTCGGCAGCTGCGCAGAGAGAGGGAAGATAGGATCGAGCGAGCGAGCGAGAGAGCGAGCCCCCGTGCCCCCTATATACAAAGGATCCCTGCCTGCCTGCCTGCCTGCCTGCCAGGCCCCTTCTGTGCCGCTTTAGCTGCTGGCACTGCTGGCTTTCAGAAAGAGAGAAGAGAGGAGCGCTTGAAATTCAACCCCGCAGCAGGGCCCTGTGGGATTGGGATTCGACGGAGAGAAGAGAGATTCAGCTGCGCTCACTAGGAATCACTGCATTTCTGGGCGGAATTTTTACTCGGAGCGTTCTGAGTTTTCTGCTGCTCCCGTGGGTTGATGTGGACATTTTGGCTCTTGGTTCTTGGAGCGGAAACCTTCATTCGCTATGATCCGAGTTTGAGAACAAAAGATATACGAAATTTAAAAAATTTTGATGATCAGGGGGGCAATTAAGGGGCATCGGTGTGTCGAGAGATTCCTGCCTTACCGGCTCTTCGTTGTGTAGAATTTTTTGAGCTACTCGATTAGTTTATTCGTCTCAGGCGTGTAAAAACCATGGCATACACATGAGTCAGGCGAAATACTTGCATCGGGGCGTTACCTGTGTGTGAAATCGACTTTTCGTTATGACTCATATTGTTTGCAAAGTCCGTGAGTGGTTTTTCCCAGGAAAGAAAGGATAACCCAAAAACGCGATGCTAAAAAGCTCGCACACAACGCGTTTCGGCACTGGCCCAGTAAGCCGTACGTATATAATAGCACGAGGAACGCTCCGTTTGGTCTCGAGCGAGCCGCTCGTCGGTGTCAGACGGCACTGAAATACTCGCCGCGGCGGCGGCACCGATACCTATACCATAGCCCCGTTTCTCGGGGATAGAAAAAGAAGCCCGCGAGCTAACCTCAAAATTCATCGGCTCGAAAAAGCTCTCGCTCTTGGGAGTATATACCTAGGTACGCAGCGAACGTGTGCACAGTCGTATATGTGCGCGTGTATAAGCGCGAGGATCGCTGCGGCAGCCGCGAGAGAGGGGGAGAAAGGCAGCCGCGGCCTCGGGAATTCCTGCCTTGCGCGCCGGCGGAACGACGCGGCTGCGATGATGTTATTTTGCAGCGCTGGAAATCCTGTCTAAGTCGATTCAGACTTTTTGTCGACCGTTTTCTCGAAAAATCGCGGTCGAAAGCAGTTTTAAAAATTTTGCATAAGCTGACGCCTCGGTTGGTCAAAGAAAGCATGTTAAGTAAATTTCGCCCGCGAATGCTAACGATCCTCGAACTACTTTGTTTTTCCGTCGCCAACGAGAGAGCTTGGTCAAAGAAAGACGAGCCCAGGCGTATTCTTCAATTAAAATTAATTTGATTTGAGAGAAATGTGTGCCCGTTTCTCCACTCCAATTCCTCTGGCTCTTCGCACAATTACAGCATCAATTTAATTTTCCGTCCAGCTCAATAACATCGGCGACCTCTTCGGCTTTCGAACTGCCAGACCTATACAGCAAGTGTGTCACGGAACCGCGCGTAAACAGACAAAAACTTGTGTATCGCGATAGCCCACGTGTCCCTCTGACTCGCCCTTCGTGTTCTCTCTCGCCGGGCGAGACACGCGAGACGAAGACGGAAAGAGCAACAACGCCGGCAGCAACAGGTCAGCTGCCTTCCGGGTATGCATCCGGAAGTGCGGGGGGTTGAAAAGGAGCCGATTATCCGTTGGTTGTAGCCGATGTATTTCGAGTGTTTGCAGCGTACTATATGTCGGAGACGGAATTTCGACAATTATTTCGCTATCGAGTTGTAATGGAAAACCGTATAATCTTGAAAATGTATTCGACTGACGTCGTTGACGCGCTCGGCCGGGCATCATTTAAATAACAGATTCCCCCAGCCGGCGAAATCGAACGAAAAGCTCCGGGTAAATGCGCGCACAGCTGTACAGCATATCGTCGGCTCAGCTACTAACAATACCCGCAGACCCTCGGCCAGCGCTGCAGCGACGCCTTTTTCGCGCTCTCAGCTGCGGCCACGTGCTCTCGCACGCCTACTACCGTCTGTTCGTGTGTCGCGCGTGTACTATCTATAGGTATACGCGAATGCAGCGGTCTATAGGATCCAGAAGAACGAGCGAGAGAGAGAGAGAGAGAGAGAGACATGCGTCGAGTCAGCTGTTTTGTTTACTTTCGGTATAGCCGGCGTCGCCAAACGCGGAGGAGGGACGTGTCGTCGTGCGCGCGCGCTCGATATATCGCCGGCGATCAGTCGCTTTGATGGAACGTATATACGTTAGTTGCCGTGTTTCATTCATTTGCGTGTGTGCCTACGTATTACAGCGACTCGTCCTGCGGGCTGATCAGTTGCGGCGTTGTTGTTGGACGCGACGATTCAAAGTCGATGGAATTTTTTTTTTTTTTTAGTTCTCGTTACGTTTTCTATGCAACGCTCGCAAAAATTAATTCTCCAACGCGAGGCGAAAACAGAAAAAAAAACGGGGGCTGCAAACAAATCAAGCGATGCGACTTTGCTCGTATACGCGCGAATATTCGGTATTTTTGTGAAATTCGTTCCCCCAACTATGCACCTGTGCTGCGTTCGAGTATTGTTTTTTTTTTTTATTTTTCAAACGGCGCTCTTTTTCGATCCAGCCATTTATGCGGTCGAATGAATAAACAATATCTCGACGCAAGCTAATCTAGATAGCCAATTTTTTAAATATACAGAAGAAAACTAGCCAGCTGCGTTCAAAAATTTAATCCAACCGCAAAAAATATTCCAAAATCAAAAACTACCTCAATCAGCTCAAAAAGCGAAAAAGCAAAAGACTCGCGGCCGCGCATCGCTATATAAGCCGAGCAACTTCGCTGCGCGAGTTGCGCCGGCGCTTCTGACCTTGGCGCTGTCCGCGTGTATGTGTGCGAGAGCGCGCGTGTGTCTGTGGGCTCTGATGGCGAGTATAGCGCGCGAGAGATATATTTAGCTGGTGAGCGGCGGTCTCTCGCAACCAGCGAGCTCTCGCGTATCTCTTGAGCGACTGCGGCTCTGCTCGGCGAGTTATACTTACTTACGCCGCGCGTGTATTTCAACGTTAAAAAACCGGAAAATCGCGGGGAAGGGTAGAGGTTTTTTCGAGGTTAGGGAGGGATCGGTAACCGACGATTTTTGGTGGTTGTGTGGCGGGTGAGAGGATCGTTTTATCTGGAAATATTCAGTTCAAAAACATCAGTTTACTGTCTCGATCAACTGTACCGCGCGACCGTTCGCTCGAACGATTCAAAGTAATGATCGAATTTGATCGATTGTCACGTTGATTTTCGAAAGACTGTCTAGCAGACAAAAAAAAATACGAACCTCGCGATCTCCCCTAAATTCCGTTCGACTGAAATAACCCGATAAAACCAGTCGGCGCACTCGTCTATAACCGAAAACAAAAATAGTAAAAAAAAAAAAAAAAAAATCGTCCCGAAAATACTATACTCGCGTGCAGTCGGCGATAAAGTTCGAACAAAAAAGCGCCGCGTTTTCGAACGATCGTTCGCACCAATTAAGCCTGGAAGCAAATAAAGCCCGTAGCATACAGTGGGGAGGGCGACGGACGGAGGCGCGCTGGAACCGTTCCGAAAATTACCGTTGCCGCTTCCGGACCACGTATACGCACACCTACGCGCTTTCGTTTCCGGCGAGTCTTCGTTGCTGTGTACGCATCCCGACGTGTATTTCGTATACACGCGCCCTGGTCTGCTCGCTCGTTCCCTAATTGAATCTACGAGGTCAATTTTTACTCATTAAAACCTAACAGCCGCGTCGGCAAGGCAGATCGCTGCCGAGTGTAAACAAATTGCCGAATCGGCGCTCGTCTATAAGAGGGGAGACCGGAGCATCCTCTTAGACGTGCGCGCGCTTTTTATAAGTATAACTTTAATCGATTACCCGGACTCCTCGGCTCTCGAGGAGGCTTTTCGCGCAAAAATGCGCGCAACGAATTCAGCGAGCTGCATCCTATAACAATACAGCGTCGCTGTCTCTCTTATTTTCTCTCTGCATATTTATACACACGTAGCGCGCTGTATCGCGTAATAAAAAAAAAGCCCGATATAAATATATCGCGAAAACGGCAGATAAAGCTGCATACATCCCGCGTCCGCGCGCGCATATAATATATTCCCCGTATTTCAATATCAATATCGAAAATTCGCCCGATAAAATATATTATACACCAAATAAAAGCCCTCCCCGGCGAACTAAAATTTCCTCTCATCCCCCTGTCGGCCAGCTCTCTACATGAGCGGCAAATTCGCATCCAAAAATCTCTCCCCGACAGCAGCATCCAGCCAATCTCCCGCTGAAAATTTCATCCGCGCGATTTCCCGTGCGCGCAGGGACACCCCGGCGGCACACACACACACACACACTGTGCACGTACAGCTATAGAGCATCAACGTCGCCGGGGTTATAGGAGGGGAAAACGCGCCGCACACGGAGAGGGTGGCTTCGATCGATATCTCGCTCTCGCCGACTCGGCGCCTGTGCCTGCAGCTATATGTATCTGCGCCGTCGAGAGCGTGCGGGGAAAAATATAATGTGAATTCAGCCGAGTGTTTTTCTTGATATAGACGTGTATGCGCGGCGCGGGGAGCTTGATTGGGAGGTTTGATGAATTTTTTTTTTTTTTTTTTTTTGGTGGAAGAGGAAACGTGGTAAAAGTGGATTTTTTTCGAAATATTGCTTGTTTCCGTAGTTTTTAAAAATTAATCGAAGCGAGGAAGGTACATAATTTATGCCATGTGAGCTGGCGCGCGATTTGAGTACTCGCGTAAAACGCGCAGAGCTTTTTAACGAGGACGCCGGGATTTCGGGCTCTTGCGAAAAAATTTGCCAAAATCAGATAACGAGCGGAAAACCGATACAAGCAAACAACGAGCGAAGCTCGCGAAGAGAAGTGCAGCGACATAAGGGCCCGCGTATACGCGTATAAGGGAGAATTACGCGAATCCGATGCGCGAGAGAAGTAGCGGGGAAAGCGAGGGAGAAAGAGAATTAGGGGAGGAAATCCATCGTTTTTAGAGCGCCGACGACGACGGCTCTGATGAGAAGTTGATGAAAATGCAAATAGGCGAACGCGATTCTTGTTGCGCCGACGTTTTCTTTTTCCCCGACGACTCGCGAGGGAGCACTCGGCTTCCGCTCCTGCCACATTGATTTTTTCCGTTCAACTCGGGCCGAACGGCGAAATTATGTGGAGCTATATAGCTTTAAGACGGAAAATTAATGGACGGTTTTAGTGACGTTTAGTGCGCTCTTAAAGCTGCGCGCTTAATGAGTTCCGAGAGGATCGAAGTGCGGGAGGACGTACCGGCTGCGATACAGTGTCATTTTAATTTATCGCGATGATGGAAAAAAAAAAAAAAAAAAAAAATATCGTCGAGAGCAATCGGGAGGAAAACAAGAGCGAGCGACGAGCGGGCTCGGCGTGTTTTTGTTGTCTCTCGTTTTAATGAAAATTTCATTCCGGAAAAGTACCCGTCGCTACCGGCGACTGTACACACGCGATGAAAAAGCTGCGCGCAGGCACGACACACGAGCGCGTATGCGTGTATGCACAGCAGAGAGAGAGAGAGAGAGAGAGAGAGAGAGAGAGAGAAAGAGAGTGAGGCGGACAATGCGAACGATGAAAAGAGGAAATTTGACTAATTAGTCGCAATTTTTTAGAAAGCTTTCTCGAAAGCCCGCAATTCGCTGCGGAGGGACGAGTAATTTTCGTTATTCCTGTGATCTCATTAGAGCTGATTTCTAGTATTTCGAAGTTGAGTTGGATAATAAGCTTTTCCGGGGAACGAAGACGCGAGTTTAAACTCCAGCGAGAGCAAAACAAGCGGAATTGTCATTCGTGCATCGGGAGAGAGAGAGAGGGGGATCGGCTTTATTTTTAGCGGAGAGCCAGATAGAGATAGAAAGAGCGAGAGAGAGAGAGAGAGAGAGACTCACGAATGAATGAATGAAAACACGGCCCTCACCCCCCGCGCGTAACTCCAGGGTGGCGTACACCGCTGCTAGTGGGAGGAGGAGGAGGTGGAGGAGAAAAAGGAAGAAAAGCTTAGCAGGCGAGCGACGACTTGCTTGCCCCTTTTCTGTGTTTACTCACACGCACACACATACGTGTACGGGTTTCCCCTACCGCGGCGAACGGACACGTGCTTTTACTACATTATAGTATACTTATATACGGAGAGTGAGTGAGTGAGAGAGAAAGAGAGAGAGAGAGAGAGAGAGAGAGAGGGAGCAGGCGCGGGTACCTACTTTTACCCACTGACACATTCCGCGAGCTGCCGTCTCTCTCTCTCTCTCTCTCTCTCTCTCTCTCTCTTGCGTGGATTGCATACCACGTGCGAAGGAGCTGCTGCTATAATGCTTGCCTATACCGGCGCCTCTCTGTGTGGAGAGCAGAGAGGCAGGGGATCGTTGGCTTGTGTGTGTGTGTGTGTGTGTGTATGCGAAATACTGCTCGGATATCGGTGTGAGTGTTCGGAGGGGGAATTTGTGAATGAACTTGGATCTGCCGCGGCAGCGTCGTGCGAGTGTGTAGTAGACTGATTGTGGACGGAACAAGTGCCAATTCCTAATACCGTCTCTCTTTCTCTCTCTCTCTCTCTTCGTACGGAGCAGTCGTACTGCCGATGCTGATCGCTAGCGATTCTCGTTTCTCGTATAAGGATTAACTTTTGAGGATGCGTTGTTAGGTGACTCTATCTTTGAACAGGCAACTTTAAGACGGTGCCGAGAAGGTGACGAATACCAAACAAAATTTACACCAATATGCGACCGACGTCATCTGTATACAGTCACTGCGCTGCACAGTTCAAAGAGCAGCCGTGTCCGATTTATCGGATATCCCCGCGACGAGCTACGGCACATCGCGCATTCTTGCGTTCTACGAGCAAAGCAACACACACACACACACACACACATGAGCTCGCATAGCGAGCAAGCGAGAGAGAGAGAGAGAGACATCAATGGAATAATAAGTGCGCAGCGAGACGGCAAGCCGTGTAAGAATGAACGAGCCGAGAGAGAGAGAGACAGGAACAAGAGAGCCGGCGTGATAAACGCTTCTATATTCTGCTGCTGCTCTCCGACCACGTGCGTGCGGCAGATCATTGACACCGCAAGTGCGCCGCGCCGGCGCAACGCCCGTCTCTCTCTCTCTCTCTCTCTCTCTTCTCTCCCTCTCGGTCTCTGTGTTTACGTTTTGATTTCAGAGTAGAGTATAGAAAGAGAGAGAGAGAGAGAGAGGGAGAGAGAGCGAGAGAAGAGTCGAGAGCTGAATCAGCTGAGCGAGGATATAGAGGAAGAGAGCGAGGAAGTCGCCGGGGCTTGTGTCCGTGAGAGAGAACTGGCGGTGTGTCCGTGTTTGAAAACCAGAAGCGCGTGTACTCGCTCTGACCTATACACAGAACTGCCTGGCTTTGGGATATACTGCCTCTCGGCGATAGAGAATTGCCGAAAGCGAGACTAGGTAATCGACGCAACGAATTCAGAGAAGAATTGAGAGAGAAGGTGAAAAAGCTCGGGCAATGCGAATGACTCAGCCGCGCGACCACCTACGTATTATTATTATTACTCACGCAAGGCCTGCCGGTGCCGTCGAATATGCACCGTTATCTTAATTGGATTATCGAAAGTCCGCTCGCAGTCGGTCGTGCGCAGAGCGAGACAGACAGAGAGAGAGAGAGAGAGAGAGAGAAGGATGTGTGTAATACACGCATCGGTCGGGCAGACGACCTTGACCCCGTAAAAAGGAGGGAGACCGGCTAGCCCTTATCTCTGTTTGTAAACACGCCGGCTCTCTCTCTCTCTCTCTCTCTCTCACTCTGCTATTGTATTGCGAGCAAGCCGCGGTGCATATACGTGTATAGCTATATCTTGCCGGCGTGGAGAGGAAATTAAAGGCGAAGGAGGTGGGGGACACGTCAGCTGACGGCCTGTGTATTTAGCTTCCGATACCATGTGTTACTGCTGCTGCTGCTGCTGTACGATTGTTGGGGCATTCGTTTACGTGTGACGTGTTCCGTACACACACACACACACGAAGGTTGCAGCGAGGCTCTCGCGTCGATGAGTGGACAGTTCAATGGACGCAGCGCGCTTCTGTTACCGTCGAGTAGTTGGGCTTTGCTTTTTTTTTTTTTTTTTTTTACTTCTTTCTCCACCGAGACCGGATCAAAACATTCGACTAAAAAGGACGAAAAGCTACTACAGGTGACACTGACGAGGAAACGATCCAAATCGACGAACGATGCATTTCCCGTCCGAGCTTTTTACGCGAGCGAAACTCGTCGAGCTAGCAGCAACGCGTATCGATCGATATTCTATAAATGAAAACCCGTCGGCAGCTTCCCTCCGCCGTAGTGCTGACCATAGCACGATCCACGCGATCCGTCTATATCCCCGCGCGGCAAAAAAAAAAAAAAAAGCCGAAGCGAACGACTAAAAGCACAATGCAATATCGCTATCAGCTCGTGTCGAGCGCATTACGCGTCATCTTCGGATCTTTCGGGGCTACGGCCTCGTTAGCGTAATTAATTGCATAACTCTCTCTCGCGCGTACGGCAGAACGTCTCCGTATATTACGCATACGGCTGCGTGTGCGGGAACAGTCGGACGGCTCTCTCTCTCTCTCTACACGCGCGAGCGTGTCCGTGATGTATGTGCGAGCACCGCAAGACGCGCGCGTATATATTGCTGCGGTGCTGCTGCCTATGCTAATGGGCTCGGCCAATTAGCCCCGATTATATGCTCGATTATTATTGCCTTCTCGAGACCCGAGAGAGGCGGGCTCGCTGTTTGGCAAACTATTCCCCGATAATTACTCGCTCGAACTTTCGCGACACTATGTACAATCCGTTGATGAAAGTCTAATCCACGCACACGTGTCAGGAAAATCGCGACCGCAATACGTATATACACGTGTTTAGAGTTTTGCAAAATGCAAACAGCAGCAGCGAGTCGTCGTGCGGTTTCGTTTAAATATATCGCCTGCAATATTCAACAACCGAGCACTGCTATATCATCTCCCTTCGATTAATTTTTAAAAAAATAAGGGCCAACCAAAAAGCCGATCGAGTTAGCCGGTGCTTTCCTGAAAAAAGCTCGATCCGCGCGCATCGTCGCGGAAGCGTTGCCGCAGCGGCAGCAGCAGCCGAGAATCGATACAAAGAGCCGAGCGCGCGCGCGCGTCCGAGAGACAAAGAGGAAAAATAGGCCACTCGCGGAAGTGGATTTATACACGCCGTTGTTTATATTCGGCGATTCGTTTATAGCGGCCCCCGAGTGAATTTTCCGAGAGCCGAGTGTCCGAAAGGGTTCGAGGAAATCCAGGCCGATTAAAGCCGTCGAGTTTGCTCAAGCTCGTCTCTCCGCGAACGGCGCGAATCTATCTAATCAGGCGACTTATCGCGCGGCCGATAAAAAGCAATCAAACGCGAGAGAAAATCCTCCGCTCGGTTGAAAATCGATGGATGTTTTATCGATCGATTCACCAGTTTATAATCCCTATAGTGGAAAAATCAAATCGGCAGTCGCGCACTCGTACTGTCGGTCGGTAAATAAAGCCAGCATCGCTCACGGTAGCTCTTATCTCGTTGACCTCAGAGCGAGTCGCGCTTATCGGAGAAACGCGCGTATGCAGAGCCCCTCGATGTGTGCAATTTTCGATCGAGCAACGAGAGGCGCCGATGACGATCCCTCGGATCGTTATAAGCATTTCCCTAGTGATTTAAAAGTCAGCTGCGCGGACCCTTAAATCCGAGATGATGAGACATGGAAGCGATCGCGACGAATCGTCGTTCCACTTGGAGAAACACTCGATTTCACGGTCAACAAGTGCCAGACTCAGCGGCTGTTGCTCGTAAAAAATTGTTATTGCTCGCTGTACTGCGCGATGTATTAACGCGTTTATATATATATATATATCGAGGGTTCGATTCTTCTTCGCGATTCTAGTTTTTACGAGGATCTTAAATTTTTCAAAAACTTCCAAGTCTCACTTTTGCAGCGTTACGTCATCCGAGTGTAATAACGACTCATCGAGTCACTCGACAGCCATTGTCTCAGAGGGATCTGCGAAGCGGATACTTTTTTTTAATTGAAAATTTTTTATAAGCACGCGTACACGCTCGCGGTTATATACCGGCGCAAAGTTGAAAAAAAGTGCCGGCTCATGAAAAATAGTTTGAAAAGTTCCGACTGCATATCGCGTGCGCGTACGCGTACCGCACGCGGTGCACATAACGCAAAAAGTTGCGGCTACGCT
The DNA here is from genome assembly GCA_024372645.1 of Trichomalopsis sarcophagae. Lineage (NCBI taxonomy): Eukaryota > Metazoa > Arthropoda > Insecta > Hymenoptera > Pteromalidae > Trichomalopsis > Trichomalopsis sarcophagae. The sequence goes on along the minus strand of QLSS01000024.1, from coordinate 441,594 downwards.
ATACCCGGGGATATTTCTCATAACGTCTACGGCGGCGAGATTGACTTATAGATTGGAAAATTTATTCAAAACGCAGCCAGCGGAAAAATTATTTATGCTGCATAAATTTAGCCAGGCCATCAAACGGAATATCCAATCCTCGCACTCGTATGCCATTAAAAAAGAAGCATGTAACACGCGCCTCATGGATTATTAAGAATCATCGGCAAGTGCATCTATGCCCGCGACAACTTATACTCGCCGCAGGTCTATAGCTCGCGCACTCGCGAGATAAAAAAAGAGAGTATAACATCGATCCACGGACGCAAAGCTCTCGAGCTACTGTTTGTACACATAGCGTAATCGGGAGAGAGAGCCGCGCTGTACTAATTTTATCCGATTTTATATCGAGCCGGCGTCTATTTTTGGAAGCTAATAATCGACGGCAGATCGTGCGAATGACTTAGTTGTAGAGGTGAGTCACTCTTTCTCTCTCTCTCTCTTGCGGTGTGTTTGAACTTTGCAGGCGGCTTCATGTGTGTATGTGTGTGTGTGTGTGTGTGTTTATACGTATGCGTTGGAGTTCAATGTTTCCTCGTGCTGAGGAGGTCAATGTTTTACTGCTTTCGATGGCTCGTTCGAAATTCGCGCTTTTCTGTCGAGTTTCTTCGATTCTTTCTCCTCGTCTGCGTTCGCGTAACTCTTTTTGAGCTCCTCGACGGCGTCAAAGTCCCAAACCTCGGTTTCGGTTTCCGCTTCCGCAAAGCTCCAAAACATCCTCTCTCCGCTTCGAGCCAGCAGTAAGTATACTATATATATATATATATATATAGCGGACAAACGCGTGCGACGATATAGGGCCGATATCTCGTAGAGCCACCTGTGAATCTCACACGCACGCACGCTCGTTTTCTCTTTCTCTCCCCATCCCACAACGCTTACAGAGAGGCATACACATCACGATGAGAAGCAAACACCTGTTACAGCGCCCGTGAGCCAGCGTTCGGCTGTGTGCGTGTCCGCTATACGTCCCTCTCTTTCTCTCTCTCTCTCTCACTTACTCTCGACGCTAAACGTCTATATACTACAGTGGAGTCTCTCGCGTTGGCCGTGTCATATATACCTACTACGAATCCTGCCGTTGGCGTTATTTGGTACGTCGATCTCTCGCTCTCTCGTGTGTGCGTCTAAAGTACGTACGCAGAGGCTGTCTGTCTTATCGATCGAGGCGGAGGGAAGAGCTTCGAGGTTGGGGTCGAGGCCGACTGGTGGCAGCACCGACTTGGCGAGCCGAATCGCGCCAGCTTACCGGCGGAGGCCCCGCGTGGTTTTGTTTTTAAAAAAACGAGCGCGAAAAGCGCCGCGGGAGATGATCGATGTACTGGACACTCCTCGTTCTAGATTTACCCGCGAAGTCGAATAAAAGGAAAGTATCGATCAAGAGTGATGCACTGACCAGTCCACTGTGCACTTACTCATGCATGAGACACACGCGGAGAGCGACACGCGTAAACTGCGTCCTGCGTCACCGGAGTCGACGAATGACGTCAACTGCGAGAGAGAGAGAGAGAGAGAGAGAGTCGCGTGTGGGATATCCCGGATATCGATGCGCTCATATTTACGAGTTTGCCGCGGAGAAAAGAAAGTCGCCATGTGCGTAATTTTCTGATCCGACTCGATCGGAGAGAAGAGCTGGCCCAAGGTCTCCCGAAATGGACCCGAGGAACCGGAATGCGATCCCACGACTCGTCTCTCTTTTTATTAATTTCACCGTGCCGATCCTTGTATCGCTTGCGTTATACATTCTAGCCCGATACGCGAGTCGAGAGACAAGCGCATATAATCCGGAAGCTCGGTGAGAAAGAGAGGAGAGGGGGGAACGCGGAAACAAGCCAGACGCGCGTCGCGCGCGAGTTACACTTCTCCGTCGCCTCCGCGACGATGCAGAACTTTTTTATTCAAATAACGCACGCCTCCACTTTCCAACACCGATAAAGACGCGCGCGAAAGAGAGAGAGGATTTCAAGCTTCGGCGGGGTTGCGAAAAAAAAAAAGCCAGCGCCGTGAATAGGCCTAAATTGCGTTTTCCCGCAATACCAGAGAAGCACCCTCGGGCAATCAAGAACTTGCCAGATTGCTCGCTCGCTTTATTTTCGCGGAGCGTTGCCCTTTTCCAGACGAAGACGCGCGACGCGTCTGGAAATTTTCTGACGTTTTCCAATTCAAAGAGCCGACCTTGGAATTGCTTTCTAACGACCTCTTGAAACTACTGCTTTTGTATACGAGCCGCACGCGCGTTGTACGAGTCGCGAAACACACAAAGGTCCATCGGAAAAACCCGGGAATTAGATAACCACGCGCGCGCGCGCTCGCGTCGAATACATCGGAACAATTGGGAGCTTTACACGTATACGCTTCCTTTTACGTAATTAACGATCCTGTGGCGAGATAGCAATAGCGCGAGCGACGATAACGAGGCTGCGGCGGCAATTATAAAATCGCTCATCCCAGCGATTCTCTCGCGTTCGCGCCGATTGTGCAACAGTCGACTCGCTCGCCATATTTCCTTTGATTTCGACTGCGGATTAAGGTAAATTTGTCGAGTTATCGGAATTCATCGGTATCGATACGAGGCTTACGCTATGCGAATTAATAATAACAGTCCGCTGCAATGTATACGTATGATCGGAGTCGAATCGCGCGCACTTGCGCACAACAAGCGCAGCAGGGAATTGCGCAAGTCCGCAGCAAAAAGCGAAGCGAGCGATAAGACGATATCCGGCGAGCGCGCAACCTGTCGCCGTTTTTTTCGCAGCGGAGAGAACGATTCGCAATTATAAGTATCGGCCGACTTTCCGCGGGATTTTCGTAACGACTCTGCGCAGTCCATTATCGTTCGTATCGTACACACACTCATCGCTGCGGTCGCCCGAAGGAGATAAGCGACTCTTCGGACTTTCCGCGCAGAGGGACTGTATCAGAGTTTCTATACGAAGTCATTTTCACGAAATTCTCCAAAGCTTCGAGATCGAAAGCGAAACCCGAGCGAGGAGCGCCGACCACCTAGACTTTAATCTCGAACTCATCGTCGCTCGAGAGGCTCGTCTCTCTTCCCCTTTTTATCGAGAGAGAGCACTCATGCGGGCAACCGCGACGCGACACATCATCACGATTGCTCACGATGTTCATTGCGCGAACACGTGCTGCACGTCGCCTGGATCTTTCGGCCTAATTGCCGTTATTTTTAGAATGTCTCATCGATATGTTTTGCAGGTATAAAAACGTACGCCTCTTAATTCGACGCATAAAGAAACCAAAGCATTGAAAGCCAAGCGCACGAACGGACGAGCATCTCACGCTTCTCCGTCTTTCAAAACAGGGCGCACAATCTCCAGCTGATAAGTCAGCTCCAAAACTCGCTCTCTCGAATCTCTTCCCAAGATCAACATCAGCATCTTGCGAGACAGCTCCGACCGTCGCCGGCGTCAGCTTACCATAAGCTCGGCTCCCAGCGGGCCAAAGAGTCCAAGAGAGCGAGCGAGAGCGAAAAAGTTATATCGTGGGTGTGTGCTGTACGTGTACACGCGATACATCGCGCCAGCGCGGTAGAGGGGAGCGGCGCAGCGTATAGCAGGGAACGACCTGAACCGCGCCGCTGCTGAGAGAGAAGCTGCTCGCGAGAGTAGTATAGTAAGCCAGCTACGCGGCGACGAGTGCGTTATACGCCTGTTAAGACGACGACGGACGATATGCAGGCCTGCTGCCGCTGTCGCCGCGAGTGCGCGTACTAAGTGGAGAGAGAAATCGAGTGCTCATCGAGGGACGCGCATTGTCCGAGTCCTCGCACTGCTTAGCGAGTATATAGTTTGAGAAGAAAGGCTGCAGTCTCTCTCTCTCTCTCTCTCTCTCTCTCGCTCTTGGCTCTCTGCTCCGAGGCGTTTCCGGCCGACACACATCCTGTACCATAGCAGCGAGCTCTGCTGACGCTGCTGTATACCTAGGTAGACACTACGATACACACAGTTCGGTGCGCGAGTGATGGACGCAGCAGCAGCGCGTTGTGCAAGGCCTCGCGTATGTGCTACTCGATAGTCCGTAACCGCGACACGCAATAAAGCCGAGCGCGGAGCGTAGGTTAAGGAGCGATCAGCCTGAAGAAAAGCATCGGCGGATCGTGACAGGGGGCAGCACCGCACTCGCCGCCGCCGCCGCCGCCTGTGTCTACTCGCAGAGCGAGCGATACACAACCCGCGGCTACTGGGACACGCACGGACGAGTAGTTCCCGAGGAGTTATCCGATCCGCGCGATCGCGGATTCCTGCACACGCACCTCCTGCGCGTCGCCCGCCGCCCCTCGGCCGGGACGAACCTAACCTAGATTCGAGCAGCAGACGAGCTCGTACGAAAGATAAACTGCGGAAGGATGGAGGCGATCGCGAAGCACGACTTCACGGCGACCGCCGAGGACGAGCTCAGCTTCCGAAGGAACCAGGTTCTGAAGGTCAGTCAGCCGCACACGCGCCTCTCTCGCGCAGCTTAGTAGCCAGCTCGCGTGATTCATCCGGACGTAAACAGAGTCGCGGATCGCTTGCAGGTTATGTGCGACTCGTAGCTCTCTGCCCTCTCTAGCTCTCGGTCCAACCCGGATGAGAGTCGGTGCTCGACGTCGCGCGCGGGCAAGACGGACGAAAGACCCCCGACACCCCGGGGTGGACGGACGGCGAGTCCCTCCCCCCTCGCACTCCTCGGAAGTCTCTTGACCCCTCCCCCCCTACTGTACCTCGCGGTATATCCCGAACTTTCCGAGCGCCGCTGCTATGCTGCTGCTCTGGCATTCTTCGATTTTTTTTTTCTTCTCTCCGGTCCGAGAGAGGTAGGACGCATTTTCGAGACTGATGCAGCTCTCGTTGCCAGGACACCTGTGCAGCAGCGGCCTTTGATAAGCAGTTCTGCTTTCTTTGTACTCATTGCGTGTGCGTGCGCGTTTATTGCCAAGAGCGAGCAGAGTCGCATTATTGCTATACTCGCGTCGAGTCTCTCTCTCTTGTGTATCGGGTTCGGAAGTCCAGCTAGAAAATTCCAAAAACGTCTCTCGCCGGAAGCGCTTGCGTTATCCGGCTCGAGATTGTCATTGAAAATAAATGAGTATTTCAGGAAATTGCGCGATAACTCGAAGCTTTTACTTTTCTCTATTTATCCAATCCCCTCGCTCATCCGTGGGTATTTTAATTTTCCCAATATAATCTCCCCGGGCGCGAGGCGAGAAAAAAATTATCGATTGTGTCGCCGATAAATATACCCGCGATTATCGCCGCTTAATAATAGGATATACCGCATTTGTGCTGCGCGCGCGCGAGTTGAGAAGAAAAAATAGCGGAGGAGTTATAATTGTTGTAACGGTAAAGTTACGCGTGTTTTCGCTCGCTCTCTCTCTCTGTTTTGAGCGAAATCTCTTGGCGCGCAGTATAGTAGCGGCCGGCAGGTATTCGCCGATGACGCATAGCCGCTTTCCAAAACGAGGCTTCGAACGAGGAGATTGACTTTTACGGCTCTTCCTCAAAATCAGCTCCGATATTGCCATTACGTACGCATTGTCCGTCTTTTTGCCTGGAAAGCCGAGAGCGATTAGGATTGAAATCACCGTAATTACACGCGAACGAGCTGTTCTCCGAACGAATCGCTCGCGCTTTTGCGTTTCATCGTTAGCTCGAACGCGCTGTATATATACGAGTTAACGGAATAAAATCCGTTTTCATCGTCATTCGACGCTGCAGTTCGATCTTATGCGCGGCTGTTTGCCCATTTCTATTCCGACGTCGCAGTGTCGCCGCGCGCCCGTGTACTTTCTCCTTTTATTCCTCGCTCTGTTCCACACTCGCGGCCGGCTCGTCGGCTCAATTAGTCTGCGCGTTTTTACCTTTTGTCCGCTCCCGGACGGTGCATATCAAGCGCGAAAAAGACACGTCCGAGTGAATGTAAAATCGAGAGGGATGCGCTCGACTAATTACTCGGTTTGTGTTGCTCGACTCTTTCTTGTTTTTTTTTTTCGTTACTCTGATGCTCAGGTACACGACGCAGGAATGTGAATTTAGAATATCGCGACGACTTCAAAGAGAGACGTGTCGCGGTTTCGCACTCGATGCCGGCGCTGGTGTGTAGGATATTTCGGAAACGCGGTTACATAGGTATTATATATTCTCGGCTGCTGCAGCAGCGACAGAGGCGCAATGAAACTCAATGCTCTGGAAAAATATATTTCGAGCGCAACCCAGTTTAACGCGCGAGAGCCGATATGTCTTTTGTCGGCTGAGTAGCTGCTTGTGAGTCTCGTCCGATGGATTTGCTTGTTTATAAATAAAAAAGACGCGAAAGGGAAGGTTCTTTTGTTATCTTTGGCTGAATATCTTTTTACGATGTTTCAGGGCCAGACAGTTGGCGATGATTTCGATTCGCTCGTACGACGAAAAGCGAATCTGAAATAAACTCTTTCGATCGCGAGGATATGCGACGAAACATCCCAATATTTACAAATATATTCCGCGAGGCAACAACATTGCTCTTTCGATCTCTCTCGTTATCGGCGATATTGACACGAGACCGAAAAAATTATCTCGTGCGGCGCATCGCAGGACACGTAACAGCTCGATAACGCGCGCGTCGACTGGACGAAAATACATCCCGCGCTGTGTGCATAGCTGTGCTATTGCTGTTTTGTAAATAGCTATCGACGATTCATCGACGGACATTTGCTTTGCTCTTTCTGATCTTGACTGATACGTTGCTGTAGAAAAAAAAAAAAAAAAAAAATGACGGACGGCCAATTTGCGTAATTACCTCTTACTTTGGAAAAATCGATTGCGTCACGAAAAATGCACAGGCTTTCAGAATGTCAAAGCGGTTGGTTCACTTTCAGCCGTGAATGTAGAGCTTTTTAATGCAACTTCGCACTCGTTTCCCACACGCGACGTCGTATTCACTCTCCGACTTTGTTCGCTTTTCAGATCCTCAACATGGAGGACGACATGAACTGGTACAGAGCGGAGCTCGACTCGCGGGAGGGTCTCATCCCCAGCAACTACATAGAAATGAAGAATCACGAGTGAGTATAAGAGCTTTGATAAAATATAAATGCGTCGACTCCGATTCATAACGCGCGAGATCTCTCATCGCTTTGTGTACGTTTTACGACATTTCGCAGCTGGTACTACGGTAGGATAACTCGAGCGGACGCCGAGAGGCTACTGATGAACAAACACGAGGGCGCCTTTCTAATCAGGATCAGCGAGAGTTCGCCCGGTGACTTTTCCCTGTCCGTCAAGTGAGTATCGACGCATAGACAACTTTCCAACTGCTTGGCTTTTCGCGCCAGAAGTAGTGGGAGTAACGAATGAAAAATTCTCTTTGCAGGTGCTCCGACGGCGTGCAGCACTTCAAAGTCCTTCGGGACGCGCAGGGTAAGTTCTTCCTCTGGGTCGTCAAGTTCAGCAGCCTCAACGAACTCGTCGAGTACCATCGCACCGCCTCCGTTTCTCGCTCGCAGGACGTCAAACTGCGCGACATGGTGCCCGAAGAGGTGAGTCTACGTCTATACTGCCGTATCTTTATGATCCAATTAGCTATACAATTGCGTCGTTGCGAACGAGGATAAATACATGTGGTAGAGCGATACGGCGAATTTATACGCAAAATCTTAATCTACCGAAACATCAGAACGAAGCGAGAGAGAGAGAGAGAGAGAGAGAGAGAGAGAGAGAGAAACGCCAAGCAGTTTGACGCAACAAGTCAAGACGATACTCGGAGGAAAAAAACGAGGAGAATCTCGCGAGCGCAATTGCCGCAATTACGAAAGCCAGTCGACGCGACCTTGAGATTCGCGACTGTAACACTTGTACCGCTCGTGCTGCTGTAGCGCCGAGCGCGGCCGATTAAGCCTCGCTCTCTCTCTCTCTCTCTCGATCGAAGGAGCAGTTTTATCGGTGAATGAATCGTTTTTCTTATTTTCTCTTGCAGTGCCTGGTGCAAGCCCTGTACGATTTCACGCCGCAGGAGCCGGGCGAGCTGGAGTTCAGGCGAGGCGACGTCATCACCGTGACGGACCGTACGGATCAGCACTGGTGGCACGGCGAGATCGGAAACAGACGGGGACTCTTTCCCTCCACCTACGTCACCCCGTATCACTCCTAGGTAACGCCCGATTCCGGGCTATAATAGTTGCGTTTCGTATACGTGAAAACTGACGGCTTATTCTGCTTGCAGACCTCGTACGTGCCACGTGGAAGGCGCAGCGGGTGCGCGGCCATGCCCATAGTCTACCGGATCAGGCTGACCGCGGAGCTGATCAACAGCATCCTTCAGACTCCGCTGATCGATTGGGCGAGCCGGATGTATTGGTGGTCGAGACGTCGGGTATCCTCCCGCTCGGGACGGGACTCATCCACGGCCGCCTCCTCCTCGTCGCCCCTAGCCTGCTGAGTCGACGAGTGCGATAGGATGTATAGGTAGAGAGACGACTCGGTCCGACTCCGCTTCTCATCCGCTTTTCCTTTTCCCCCCGTACTCTGTCTACTGTCTCTGTATTGCGTTCGCAGGCCCGGGGTCGGACCGACTCGCGGTTCGAGGCATACTTTCGGATTTTTATATCACTGAGCGAGCGACGGAAGAGTGTAAACGTGTTTAGTCCTTGACTGTTTTGTGCTTGTAATTATTATATACTATATTATGAGTTATGCTTTGAGGAGAATCTCTCGCGGTCTGAGAGGGCAGATGTGCGAATTGGATGGATTGAGACAGCACGGTACTGAGTTCGTTGAGTGCATTGGTGCGAGGACCGGCGTTGACTGGGCGATTCGACTGCGCATCGGTACTTTCCTCCTGGTTATTCTCTCTTTTTTTTTTCGATTGCTGTAAGGGACTTTGAGTATTACGTGAGTGTTTTGAGTAGTATTAGAAGTACAAAACGTCGAGTCGCGTGTAATTTACAAGTATTAAGTTTTTTATTCGATCTGACGATTAACGCAAGCTCCCTTTTTTAAAAGCCAAGGAAAGAGACACACGATCGCAGCGTTATAGTCAATGACCGTTGTCCAGTCGAAGAAAATCATCCAATTCAACTTGTCGATTGTCGAAGATAAGAGTGTCAGCGGATTCTCTAAAAGGAAAAAATGTTGCTTACGTGCTGATGATATAAATCAACTTTATGCTGCAGCGCTAAGACGTATTTTTAAGGAAAATAATAACAATTATCATATAAATGGCTGACACTGGCCTAGAAAATTGCAGACTTTTCCGCGATCGAGCTGAATTATTATTATAATTATCATCATTATTATTTTAATGAAATGTAAAATCCATATAAATACTAGGTCGGACGAAAGAAGACGACGCTGTAAAATATTTCTTCTTGCAAGTTTAATAAGAAAAGAAAATCGTGAAAAAAGTTGTCTTGCGTCGAATATATATTTTGCCTGTACTAAGAGAAAAAGCATTTTCCGTGTGCACAAATATTAATTTCTCCGAGTACACGTGCGTTTATCTGAGCTTTCTTGTTTGAAAATCTAAAAGTGGGCTTACAAGGAATACGAAATATTACGGTACTAGATCTCAAGTGGCAATTTAATGATGTAGTTCTCACCCATCACATACCTTTTATTTGTTTTTCACTATAGAATACCTACACAGTCTTTTCAGTATTTGATACTTGCGGAGTAGTTTTGTGTCCATTCGTATTTTTTCGTAAATATTGTTGAAACTGCAATTCTAAAGTCTGTGAGCATATGCCTTAATTTCTTGACTTAACACAGACTTTACCTTGGAGGAAAAGGTGCAAGTTCGTTTTTGGTTGAAAATATTTCTCCGGCGAAAAATTGTTGGGCGAGGTTCAATATTTATTAAAACAATATAGGGATAAACGAAAGATGTAGCAAGTGAATATCAAATACTGTTTTTCTCCTTTGACGAATATAACGTGTATGAACTAGCAATTCAAAACTCGTAGATACTTAAGATGAACTTCTTCTTTGTTATAACGCGGTACGAGGATAGAAGATGTAAATCAGATTGCAATGTGTAAGAAACAATTAATTTGGAGCATCGATCAGATCCTGTCTACATCATACGAAATGGCATTTTTCCCCTCCCGATTTTGCATCAACATGGAAAATTTTGTCGCAGTGTGAATTTTCTCTTTTTTTTTTTTAATGATTGTTTTACTGGTAATTTCAACTTTTTATTCTTATACTTTCTATAATCTTGACACTTTGCTGAATCATGCTGCTATTATGCCTTTTTTTTAAACGAAGCCTTACTTTTATTATGTAATTATTATTATTAATTATTATTGCGTTATGTTACATTTTATTAATACCAATATATTATATTAATCATACGAACATATATTGTTTCCTTTTTCTCATCACACAAGCCCTCGAACAGAGTATAAACATAAAGAAAATATAAACGATCGACATAACAAAGACTTTGTAATGCATGTAGAGTTTAAGGTTCATCCGACTGAGATAGAAAAACTGAAAGAATAGTCCATTTTCGTTTTTATAATAATAAAAATGAACGACATTTGCAACGCATAAGTGACAGTTCCTGCCAAATGCTCTTTTGAGTTCGAAAACGAGAGAATTAAAATGGCTACTCGGGGAGACGTGCTTTTCATTTTTAGCCGAGCCTCGAGTAAATTTGAAAATTTATCCTACACGCGATGCGATGTGTTCAATCTACGGTGCTTGAGAATTTGTATTTTAAAAATGAAAGTGAAAACGATCAGGAGTAATCTTTTTGATTCTCTTCGACGTTTTTGTCTTGTTGAGAAGTATTTCAAAGTAAAGTGGAAAATAGAAAAAAAAATTGGAAGAAAGTTGTTTTAATTTCGACTTGATAAATTAATTGCCTTGCAGTGAAGAGGACATATGTTAATTGCGTTACGAATTTCTACACAATACGAAATAATAACTAACGATTACTTAATTCATATGTAACTAACGTATAAGTTTTCTCAAAAAGGTATGAAGTAAAGAAGAAATCAAATTTTTTAGCAAACTTGTCAACAAGCTATAAACTTGTAGTCAAGCTAATTCAAGCTACGCAACAGTGTAATAGATTCTTCGTAGCTTAAGTGTGTGCAGTAAATGCTTAGAGCAATATTGCTTGTCTCATACGAAGTAATTCTGAATAATCGCGTATAGCTTGAATCTTTTGTATACTACCCCATTATTCTTATATCTCACGTAACGTGAACAAAAAGAAAACAGCCATGAAACGACAAAGTTAAAATCTGAGTTGAAAATGAAGTAAATTTTTTAGTTTTAACTGGAATTGAGACGATGAACTCGAAAAAATTCTCGGACCAAAATGTTGTACAGTGAGAATGGAATTTAGTCATGTAGTTGCCTGTACGTAAGTCGTTTTTCTCTATTATTTTTGAAATATAATTACAAATTCATACACAGTAGATACATTATTTTTATTTTATGTAAAATATTATAAAAATCATTATGTATCACGAATATAATGATCATAGAATAAAGTGTTATTTCAGAGCATACATTACATCTTATCCTTTATTTAATATAGTTATGAAAAACAATCTTTCTTACATTAAGTTTATTAGAAAGTTATGATATTTACAAGTTTTGTTCTCTTAAACAGTTACAGGGAAGTTTTATCAAAATAGAGCAGATACATCATAGTACTTAGACGTAGACGTAAAGAGACAGTTGCATCGATAAAAAAGTGAATTGAGCTAAACATTTGAATATTGTTTAATCTTACACAACTTAAACATCCTTTGGAAATTACCAAGATCGGAAAGCCTTAGTTTCATCAACTTCTGATGCCTCGTGGTAATTATATACAAGATATAACTTTCAGTATATCATATAAACAAGGCTTTTTGTACAAATATTACCAGATTTCACTCAACACACTAATCTGTATGAAATGTAACGTCCCGCAGTCTCAGATGGACGAATGATCTTGACAACTTGACCTCTCTTCAACCCAAAGTATCTGGCAACAGGATCGTTCGCTTGTATACGCATAAGCTGGTTCTCTTTAAGTTTATACCTGGTAAGCAGTTCTTCTTTCTCATCCGAAGTCAAGACAATGTGCTCAGGCACCAACTCGTGCTCTGTGATGTTGATTAGAAGCTCGGACTCAAGAAACTGTTCGAGAATGTACTTGGGTGCCATGTCTACAAGAGATTGCTTGGCCGATGGCGTCATACCCGACTGCACCACGATGATGGCCCTGCAAGTTCACATTTCAATTTAGAAAATATCTGATGCAATCAGTCTCAAGTTTTTTAATCTTCAAAAGACATTACAACAATGACGTTGAAAATTACTCATTATTGAGACTTAAGCAATCAAAACGTTTATAGACATTACCTGTGGATCTTTTCTTCCTGCATACGCTGACAGTAGGTCTTGATGGTCTTGATACCAATTTTGGGCTCATCGGGGAAGAAAACGAAGAGTTGGTCTGTGGGGTCATCGTTGTGGGCGACAAGAACAATCAAGTCACTTCGGGCTGGTCGTTTTTCGCTGGGCTTGTCTCCAAACTGCTCTTTGAACTGCTCCAACGTTTGGTCCAACTCATCCTGGGTAACGAGATAACCTCGATCGTGGCACAACTGCATCACCGTTTTACGGATGCGCCAAAGCTTGTAAGTTTCCGCCTCGTCATCCATGATTGAATTTTCTTATTTTATTCGTTATTTTCAATTAATTTTAAACTTCCCTTGCAGTATTCCTCGCAAAATAACGAATATACGCGGAACTCGAGACGACTCGTGTGAAGCGACTCTCGATTCGTACACGGTTTTGTGACGTCACAATGAAGACAACTGTTTGAAGCGCCACCATGCGGCGGAATATGACTGAAAATGTTTTCAGTATTTTCTGGCTTCAAACTCGACTATATATATCCCGTTGACTCTCCTTCTCTCTACTACAGTCTTCCTGTCAATACCGACATCCCGTCGGTAACGATGATGCCGACCGGTAAAAGCGTATGCGTGTGCAGAGCTATCGATCGAGATACCTATACACCTTTTATTCTTGTTTGCCGCGTAATATTCAAATTAATTTACTGTTACATCGGCGGAATTTGTATACTTTAACGGCATCGCTACTTACAATCACTCATTATGCGAACCGACTCGGCGATGCCTATTCACATTCCTTTCGGGGTATATTTCACTCTCGAGAGCTTGGAGCGAATCTAATCTGGCGTAATATAATCTTATCTGCGCAGCTGTGAGAAAAATCAATGAGATTCACCGGCTAAAGGCCTTTCATTGCGAGACTCATGCACAGAGATTCGAATCGCGACTTTTATGTAATCAGCCGAGTTGGTAAGTAGGTACGTTGAACTAGAATTGATTAGGCTCGGAAGAACGAGTCCGTGCATTATTATACGCATGGAAGATCCTATATAGATATGCGGGAGCGAATTATATCACGACGCGCGTGTGTGCTTCTCATACCTGGGCTACTTGTATTCGCTGTGTTCGCAATGGGTATTACTATATCTTATAACATAATTGCACAATCATTGAATCAATAGGCTGATTGCCGGTACTTTTCCTAAATTCTTTACTGACCAACGATTTCGAGGATACACTTGTACCTGTATACACCCATAACAGCTGCGACATACATACATATGACGGATGTGGGTTATTACCTCATTGTGCGATGAAATTTTCATATCGTGTGCAGAGCTATTCGTCGAAAGTCGCAAATCCTAGAAAATCGGAAAAGCCAATAATAATAATTATTGCACACTTCCGACTAACCCGCGCAGCAAATACAGCTCTATTTGCCCAATTTTACAAGCCAAAGCATGCGTGCCGAGATAAAACGTTTATGAGAGAAGCTCAAGCGAGGTGCTTCCTGGTTCTGTGAGTCGGACGAGAAAAGGAATGGCTGTATAGAGCAGTGAGTAAGGTGACGATACCCCGTTATCGGTACTTCAGGAGACTGAATGATACTGGCGCATTTTTATCTTTGAAAAAAAAAAAAAAAAAGAATAGATTATACGTATTTAATGAATGTACTTTAGTGCACCATGTCTGTATTGCTTGGTTTCGAAGGTCAGCATTTTTGCGGCGATAGTAACTGGAGAAAGTGTCATTGCGATAATCTCCGGGAAAAAAGTGTAGCGTAATTTTTCTGACACATATAGAGCGATTATATGTTTAGTGATCGTAAAAACGACTGAACTTCTCGTAATCGTAGGCACTTACGCACTCGAGTATGCAGATATGTCTCGAAGCGGTAGTATTATAGCAGCGTTACGAAGAATCAAGCAATGTTAGCTGTACGAAATGAGGCTCTTACTTGGGCTTATATTTTTGTGCCCAGTGCCAAGTGTATTGAGCGAGTGTCTCGAGAGTTTGAGATACTTCATAAACTCGAATCTATCCGTAAATCAGATAACCATTGTTTCGGACAATTCGTACGATTACGATTCAAGTTTGATCGACCACGCGAGTAAGATGTTTCGCAATCGGTTTCCAACTATGGGCATTGACAAACGTGTACCTACTAATCACCCTTTTAATTTGCCACGTTCGACGATAATAGGACTGCCAAGTACGTTTTTCGTGTTTATTTCGTCCAGTGACTTTTACATCAGAAATATGTTGGATCATCTGTACAAACTTTCCTGGTCTATCCGTCGTTCTAAAATTCTATTGATCCACTACAATTCGAATGCCTCTGAGCTTCTAGAGTATGCGTGGAAGAAGCAATTCCCGGATGTAACGCTCTTACATGTCAGGTTTAAGGTTGCATTGAAAAAGATAAACGCTTCTTCGAGTTTCCACGCGTCCATGATCGTCCAGTTCAACGGTTTTTTGAACATTTATTCGAAATTCGATTGTAGCTCTAACACTATCTGGTTTCCCGATAAAATGAAGAATCTAAATGGAAGCCCTCTGCGGGTAGACCTGGTAAGCGATCCACCTTTCTCCAACATCGAACGAAACCTGACGGGCCACGTGGTAAAAAAGTCCGGTACGGATGTGTGGGTTCTCGACTTTATCAGCCAAGGTATGAATTCTACGTTAGACTTTGCGCCGCGAATTGAAAAGACTAGAACTAACCTCTTTGATGATATTGATTTGACCGACCTAATTCGTGAATTGGAAGGTGGTCACATAGACCTAATTGGCAACAGCCGGACTTCGAAACGACTATCGGATGTCATTAAGACTTACGAGTTCAGTGCACACGTGGTGGCTACAGAGTTCTGTCCCATCGTACCGATAATCGTCACGAAGAAGAACAGTTTGGACAGTCATTTTCTCATCTCCTTCCTTACCATCGTCATCGGCGTCTTGTTTGGCGTACTCCTTGCAAGGTTTTGTCACTTTGACCGCCGATTATGGAGCTTCACGGAGATGGTTCGACTAATTCTAGGTTTCAACGTCCGCGAACAACCAGAAAAATGTGCTGAAAGAATCGTGTTTTTATGCCTGGTGATATTGTCCATGAGATATTCTGCCCTCGTATTCAACGAGCTTACCAAAATTCACATGAATGTGGAGCAGCAGGTACCTTTTGACACGCTATCGGATATTTTTAAGGTCGGATTGACGCCTATGGCAGATACCACTGTAATGCCAGAGAATACAAATTTGAACATCACCGATGATGACGGAATCGAACACCTCGTGCCGATCCAGTTTTGGGGCAGTCGAAAACTCTGCCTAGAGAGGCTTCTTAACAATAAGAATGTCACGTGTCTGGTAGCCAACCTTGTCGCTGAGCCAATTGTCATGATGAGCACTATCCAAGAGGGCAAAGCGGTAATGGGGGTTATGAAGGACTGTCCCTCAGTTTCTAAATCCAGGCTCATGATTGCTAAGGGCTCTGCACATCGTAAGGAGATTAATAGGAATATCGTAAGGCTTAAGCAGTCAGGGATCATCCAGAAGTGCCTGGACTACGATTACTTCAACCTCAAGCTTCAAGTAGGCTTTATTTTTGGAGCCGGCAAGGACGAGAAATTGAAGGATCACTTATTGATACAGCTGAATATGAAGTTTCTCTTGACCTTTTTTTTGAGTGGATTGTTTATGGCACTGCTTGTACTATCTATAGAACTTTTTCTCGAGTTTAAAATTAGAAATCAGGCATATCAGTGAATATCTCTTAATGCACAATGAGAGTATCGCTTGATTTAAATAATTACATTTTTTTCGCGTGAATCCCCGGGAAATGTAACTGTCCCGTAATTTTTCTGACACATTTAGAGCGATTATATCGTAAAAAAGACTGAATTCCTCGTAATCGTAGACACTTACGCACTCGACTATACATCAGATAGATTTCAAATACTGCGAAGCAGTAGTATTTGCCACGTTGCGAAGAATGAAGCAATGTTTGCTGTACAAAATGAGGTTCTTACGGGGTCTTATATTTGTGTGCGTAGTGCAAAGTACATTGAGCGAGTGTCTCAAGAGTTTGAAAGACTTTATAAACTTTAATTTATCCGTGTATCAGATAACTATTGTTTCGGACATTTTGCACGACTACGATTCAAGCTTGGTCGACCTCGCGAGTAAGATGTTTAGCAGTCGATTTCCAACTATCTTCGTTGATAGATCCGCGCCTACTAAGCATCCTTTTAATATGCCCGCATCGGTAGAAATAGGACAGTCGAATACGCTTTTCGTCATTATCTCGTCCAGCGAATTATACACTAGGAGTGTGTTGGATCATTTGTACGAAATCGCCTGGCCTGTACGTAGTCACAAGATTCTACTCATCCATTATAACTCGAACACTTCTGGATTGCTCGATTATGCGTGGAAGAAGCAATATAAGAGCGTAACGCTCTTACAGATCAGGTTCGACGTTGCAATGAAAAAGATAAACTCTTCTTCGAGTTTTCACACGCCAACGATTGACGTATTCGATGGTTTCTTAAATATCTATTTAAAGTCTCATTGCAATTCCAAAACCATCTGGTTCCCTGTTAAAACGAATAACCTCAATGGACGTTCTCTGCGGGTTGATCTGGTGAACGATCCACCGTTTTGCAACCTAGAACGAAACCTGACGGGTCACGTGGTAAAAAAGTCCGGCGCGAATGTGATGATTCTCGACTTTATCAGCTATGGTATGAAGTGCAGGTTGGATATTGTACCGCGATTCGAGAAGCGTAGGATTAATCCCTTCGATGAAATTGACTTTACTGACTTAATTCGTAATCTGGAGGAAGGACACATCGACCTGATCGGTAATGCCCGTATTTTGCGACGGCTGTCGTATTCCAGTCACACTTACGAAGAAAGTTCACACGTGATAGCTACTGAGTTCTGTCCCATCGTACCGATAATCGTCACGAAGAAGAACAGTTTGGACAGTCATTTTCTCATCTCCTTACTTGCCATCGTCATTGGCGTCTTGCTTGACGTCCTCGTTGCAAGATTTTGTCACTTTGACCGCCGATTATGGAGCTTCGCGGAGATGGTTCGACTGATCCTAGGTCTTAACGTCCACGAGCAGCCAAAAAAAGTTGCTGAAAGAATAATATTTTTAGGCCTGGTGATGTTGTCCATGAGATATTCTGCCCTCGTATTCAACGAGCTCACGGAAATCGATATGAACACGGAGAAGAAAGTAGCATTTGACAGACTATCGGATATTTTGAAGATGGGATTAACACCCATGGCGAATCCGAGTTTGGTGCCAAGTGAAATAGAAGGCCGATTTCATTTGAGTGTCACCGACGATGACGGAATCGAGCACTTCGTGCCAGTACAGTCCTGGGTAAATCGGACAATTTGTCTAGAAAAGCTGCTCAAGAACAAGAATGTGACATGTCTGATGGCTAGCCTCGTCGCCCGACCGATCGTCATGATGAGAACCGTTAAAGAAGGTAAACCAGTAATGGAAATCATGGGGGACTGCCCATGGATTTCTAAGTCTAGGTTTCTGATGGTTAAGAATTCCGTTTATCACAACGAGATTGACAGAGAGTCAGGTATTGTCAAGAAATACCTAAAATATGATTACTTCAAGCTTACCCTTCAAGTAGGTTCCATTGGTACCTCTGGCACAGAAGATGAGTTGAAGGATTACTTTATACAGTTGAATGAAAAGTTTCTCTTGACCTTTCTTTTGAGTGGGTTGTTTACGGCACTGCTTGTACTTCTTACCGAGCTTTATCTGGCATTTAAAAATAGAAACCATTAATAGATTACTACCTTGCATACATATTAATATGAAACTTTGAGTTTGTTAATTAGTCAGTGTTCTTGAGTTACAATAAATATACCAGTATAATTACTTACACGTGCTCAGTATTTACACGTAGAGTAGCAACGGTAACTTGCCTTTTACTCTAATTTGCATTGATTTTTCAGAAGAGCAGAGGTCTTGGAAAAAGTAGATCAGTTTCGTTTAATAGCTCTGCAACGAAATACAACTAGTACAAGATGATTATTTGTGGAATACTATTCATTGTAACATTCATCATTGGAAAATCAGTGGTAGCGATTCAGAGAACACAAGCTATCGACTGCTTTCGTCAAAGTTTTCGATTAAGGTTCTTTAAACCACGACTGTACCAAGCTATTATCGTTTACGGAGATTCCAACGAAATTTCAGCATCTATGAAGGAAGTTATTGACTACATATGGACGGAGGTACCGTCCATAAAATTGAACGACAGCACCGCATTCGATAACTACACCTCTCTGTCCTTATTGAATATAATTCAAATCGGATGTACCAGCAATTTATTCGTTTTCGTATCTAGATCGAATCTGTCATACATTCTAAACTCCATAAATTACGCCTTTGAAAGTCTACACTGGTCGATGCATCGACAAAAATTCTTGATTGTAACTTCCTCAGAAGCGCGCACTAGAGAAATTCTCAAGTACGCCTGGACGAAGTGGCAACTCTTGGGTCTGACTATCTTTATAACTACAGACCATACCATACACCAGTACAACCCATTTATAGACAAATACGAAGTAAATACCTGCGCAAAGGACATTGAGTGGTTTCCGGACAAACTGAACAATCTACAGAGTTATACCTTGACAGTTCACGTACAGCACGATCTACCCTTCTGTCACGTTGAACGTAACGAAACGGGTCACGTGATCGCGATAGGTGGTACTGAGTTTAAGATCATTGAATTGCTGGCCAAGATGATGAGTTTTCGAATACGATTTCTGGTTCGCTCTGGTCCTCGGTTCTGCAATAATGGAACTATCGACACCGACTACTGTCTTCACGAGCTCAATCGTCGTCGGGTTGATTTCTTTGCTAACCATCGACCTTGTAAATACGTAATACGTACCATGAAGCTCGCGACCTTCAGCCGAGCACTTTTCATCAGTGTGGCTTGTCCAATAATACCAGTTCTGTATGAACCCAACAGCAGCCGAAAATACGCAGCACTGATGGTCGGTACGGTGGTTTTATTATTCGTCATCACGCGTGTTAGGTTTAGCAATAGGCTAGATCGGCGTATTTGGACGGTGGACAACATGATCAGGATGTTCCTAAACTTTCCAATCGACCGGACGGTCAATAGGTCTGTTGACCGGGTCTTGTTCGTTAGCCTGACCGTCGCCTCGAGTATTTACACAACGATACTATTCAATGAATTCATGAGCAACGCCTTGGAGATCGAGAGGGAGGTCGAGTTCAACGACTTTTGGGAATTCAAGAAGTGGGGTATCACTCCGCTGACCGATTACTCGGTTGCTCCTACGAATCACTGGATCTCGTACGGCCCTGGGGCAAGCGACGGAACGAACGCAAGTCACTGGGGCACCAAAGAGAATTGTCTAGATCGGTTGAGCCTCTACAAAAATGTGAGCTGTGTGATGGGCCAGATAGAGGGCCAAGGCGAGGTCTTGTACGACACGTCCATCAGAAACAAAAGAGGCGAGAAGCCCAGTATGAAGGCGATGAAGCGATGCCTCTGGTCAAGCAGGGCCTCGATTACCATGCGCAAGGGTTCGCCCTACGTCGGAAGCATAGACATCAATATCGAGCGTATAAGGCAGTCAGGTCTCGATGTGAGGATGCTCAGAGAGGATCTATGGCGACTAACGTTCAACAGCTCAAACAGCGGCAGTGACAAGGAGAGGGCGCAACTGAGCCCCAAGTACATGTCCTACGTTCTTTTGAACCTAGGCTGGCGGTTGTACTTCCTGAACGCGCTGATCTTTCTGCTGGAGCTGCTACTCCACAAAGTCCTCTGGTACAACAAGAAGTGCGAGGAGATGCGTCGCAAGCTACTGAAACCGAGGCTCAAGTCATAACAACATCGCTGGTCTATTTAGTGCAGCAAAGGGCACGGCCGCGTAAAACTCGACGTCCTTGTGCATGCGCGAGGAAATTGGCTCGATGTCGCTTCGTTTAGTGCTTTGTGCATGAGTATCGAACGCGAAATTACGGGTTCGGGAGCTTACACGCGTGGCTATCGACTCGTCGACGCTTGAGGGAAGGTTTGTGTAGCGCTTGCGAAGACTGTGTGCCATTTTCGGTGATTATTTTGGAAGCTTATTATCGAGCATATAATACACCGAGTGGCTTTGATTACGCACACACTGAAAATGACTTTGTTGAAAAATTCATTTCCGTCTTCTACGCGTGAATTTCCTGTTTATACATTTCCTAATAACTCGCTGTCACATAAATATATCCACGAAAAATGTATCCGAGTGAAAGTGTACAGGATTTAAAAAGAACTTGTATCCAATCCAATAAAAATACCGCAAAAGAAGATAAAATTGCTTATTCTCCGCTCTAACCAGAAAAATTTCACCAACTCCATTCTCACTTCCGAAAATTCCCCGGCGTTACGTCGAGCGACGACTTACGACGCTTGTGGGACTTCCGCCAGGCACACAAGGTCGAGGTCGCCGATCGTCTTCCATCCACACTTACACACACACACACACACGTATATACCGGATCAACGGACTCACGGCTTGATATCGAGACACTCGAGCTGCTTTGCGCTCGTTTGCGCTGCTGCAATCGACGACGGAGTTTTACGAGCACCGGATTACATAGGATTAGCCGGGAACTTTTCTTTGGCAAAGCGACGCGAAAACGAAGAAAAAGCTCGTTATCGGCTAATGCTGTAAAATGAATTTCACTTCCACGCGCGACATCGTCGGATTTTCGCTCGATTATTCGCATCATAGTTTCCGAGGCTGGTTTTCTCCAATCTTCTGCGCGATGGGCCGTCGCCAACTTTTTTTTTTTTTTCCGGTCGGGCGATACAATATCCCGGGAGTTATAAACTTGTAAAAGCCCGGGAAGATGAAGTTGAGTTTTTACTTTTACAACAGACTCTCTTTAAACGGAGACTTTCTGGCGTAGAGCGTCTTTTTCTTGAAGAGGCCAATTCGATTTCGATGGAAAAGTTTGTCGAGTTTTTGTCCGGTCTTCCGCTTCTTGAGATTTGTAGCATAATAGCTCCAGGTATATACGAGCCAGATTTGCGCTTTAAAAACGCTTTTTTTGTTGTCATTTTTAGTTTTTCCGCTGCGATATTTCAGAAAACACGATTTCCCACTGGCGGTCGAAAAAAAATCCAATACAATATAACGCAACTTCATTAACATTCACAACCTTCACACTCGGCCTTACGTCGAAAATAGCCTTTGGATCGTCGGCTCGAAAACGGAAAAAAGGTGAGTATACCGCAAGTGTGTCTAATATCCCTGCGGCGGAAAAAAGGGTCGATCCCCGCATCTTCCGGCTAACTTGGCATCGTCTATTTCGGGCGAAGACGCGTCGCCGGTGTACAGCCGATAAATCGATGATGAAACGTATAGAGCGGCAAAGTAGCAGCCTGTGGCGCATTATTTTATGCTCACCGAAAATTTTCACCTGAAAAATCCTCTCACCGGCGGGTCGAACCGGTTTCCCGCGGCACGAGAGTGAGACAGAGAGAGAGAGAGAGAGAGAGAGAGAGCCACACACGTGCGACATTACGCGGAGCCGAAAAATTGGGCCACGGGCTATGACGGCCTATTAATAGCTACGCTGGCACACACACACACACACACACACATAGGACGACGACCGAGGCGAATTACGCTATCATTTTGATATTCCCTGGTTTTGCGGAATATGCGGTCGGTCGTCGTGGTCGGGCTTCCGGACGTGGTTTTGAGATACGGGGATATACGCGACTGCGCAACGTTTCGAATCCTCTTCGCGTGAATTATCGAAAGACTTTTTTCTCTGAAAAGCATCGCAATGATCGCTTCTCGATGAGCCTCGTTAAGAAATAATCAATCCCAGCTCTCTCGGCTTTTTTTTTTTCGAGCAAATAGCGCACGCTTGAGTCGAGCGCGCGGCGTTTTTTCCCCGGAATCCGGAGCGCAAAAACGCGTAATTCGATGACACGCCGAATTGAAAAAAAAAAAAGCAGCTGACTCACGCGCCTTTTTTTCCCATGGCACACAGTCGTTGTACACTTACGGTACCTCGTATTAAGTAACGAGGCTCGTAAAGAAGAAAAAGCGAGAGGGACGCGCATAAGTAAGCAAGAAATTTCTTTGCGCGCGATCTTTGATTTATCGGGGATAAATAACGCCCTGGGTTTCTCCAGATCGACGACTAACTTTTTTTTCGAAAATACGGCATTTAACAGTCGCCTGTCTAATCGGACGGATATCGGGATCACAAAACGAGGAGATGAAACGGAAACTCTGGCGGGCGTCCTTTTCGTGGAAGGAAGACGGGGCCGAGGAATTTCGAAGGCCCGATCCTTCCCCCTCCGACCCCGAGTAGCTGACCCGCATACTGATAAAAATCGCCCTTGATATGCACCTGCGCGCTGGATGAAACGAGCGGAGAAGTTTCTTTATTTGAATAGAAGGTGACATTAATTACGGCCTACCTGCGCTCACGCGCGAATAAGTGAGCGGTTTTTTAAACGGGATCATAGCGCTACAAATCAGAGCCGACGTTTACGCTCGTTATGCCGCGAGATAAAAAGCGAATTAACGCGGCATTAGTCACGAGGCGAAAGGAAACTCATCGGCGGTATAAATCATCGAGCACCGTAGCTTTTAGGCGAAGCTTCTAATTCGGTTACGGAAGAAAATTCTCGGTTGAATAATATATACGCGCGGGCATCGAGAAATTCAGATCATAAGCGACGATCGTCACGCGCCGGCGTCTCGGCCATCGACACGAGCCTTGAGGCCCCGCGCGCGCGAGCGCGCACGTTGGGACCTTGCCGCGGGGCCTCTTCTCCTATACTACACGCGTATACAAGCTTGTACAGGCGCACTTTCGCGCGGAGCCTTGGCTGCGATAACGACGATCCTGCCGCGGATAGATATTCTCTCTCTCTAAGTGTCGAGAGTATCTCCTTTATTTTTTTACAATACAGGAGAGCTGGATTTCTATTCTCGGCGTTTGCGTCGTGCGGACTCATCCGCTACCTTTTGCGCCTCGTTATTTTTGTATCAGGAAGCGCGCGTGTAATCGTTGAATTACCGGCCGTAATAACCATTCGTTGTATAGAGAGTATATACACATTCCTCGGATATTTTCGGCCTCGCCTTGCGAAACACGCGCTGCTGTGCACATCTCATCTCCAGAATCTCTTGAGCAATTGAATTGCCCCAGCCGGATTGTAATTTCCCCGTCGTTATTAATTTGGTTTACGCGATTTCAAAAAAGAGGCGGCGGCGCGAGAGAACGGCTAATTGAGCGTTTTGCAACTGTATATACCGCGTAATGACGATGCGTCGAGCGCGAATTACGTGTATGAGTCGGTAGCGACGATTATACTTTTTTTTCTCTCTCCGGTCATAGCTTCCGTGGAGAGATCGATT
The DNA here is from genome assembly GCA_024372645.1 of Trichomalopsis sarcophagae. Lineage (NCBI taxonomy): Eukaryota > Metazoa > Arthropoda > Insecta > Hymenoptera > Pteromalidae > Trichomalopsis > Trichomalopsis sarcophagae. The sequence goes on along the minus strand of QLSS01000024.1, from coordinate 417,758 downwards.
CCTCGCTAGTTTGTAGGACTTTCCCGCGAGATGACGAGGGCGATTTTTATATTTCTATACACACAAAGACGCACTTGTTGGCTTGAGGATCGTTTAATTCCGCGGGATCGTTGCTGGCTGTAAAGATGAGAAACTGCTCCCAAACCAGTCGAGGCGAAGAAGAAGAATTAACCGGGGCTAATGCAGGAGATGCGCGCCGGCAAACCAGTTTCTTTTGCCTTCGCTCTCTCTCTCCCCTGGACTTTGCGAGCCAGAAGAGCTGGAGACGGGAGGAAATTCTGCGGTCGTCGAGATGCCGCGCGGAACATTGATTAATGCTCGGCTTCGCGCGCTCCTGTGAGAGGAGTCGGCGAAATTTTTCGGAACGTCCGCGAAGCTCGTTATTCATGGAAGCGTTTGTTCGAAATCGTTAAAGTTTTACTGTTCGGTTTATTCGATTTTCAATGACAAAAAGAAGCGATCTACGCTCTAGGCTCTATTATGAAAATTGCTTTCTCCCTAGATTATCGACAGCCGAATACAACATCTCTGCCGCAATTATAAAAACGGCACTTGCAGCCGCGCCGGTTGCGAAACGCGCTCGTCGCGACGCTCCCTGATGACAGACTGCGAGAGCGCATTGACAAATTTATTGCGCTAGCCTTCGACGCCAAGAAGAGATAAGACAAAGGAAAACTCGAGATGCGCGCGGCTATTATACCTACACGCACACGCGCTAGCGTCCTTGCGCCGGCGGGACGTTTTTTTGCTGCATGCGCGAGGATTGCGACTAATCGATGAAAAGCTTCTATCGATGAGGAATCTCGCGTTACGCGTGTGTGCGTGAAAATCCAGGAGGCGGCTCTCTTCCGCGAGTGAAACTAAATTAGCGGAGGCGTGATGCAAGGATTCACCGTTACGCAAGGGAGATTTTCAAAGTTTTGTATTTTACTTTATGGTGTAACGCGAACGCCTGTAATATAATAGCGATGGGCGATAAGGGGCAGATTTTTTTTTGCGGCGAGTTGCGAGAGACGCTAATGATTTCGAGGTGTGTGTGCGCGCGTGCGAGAGGGACTGACTCACTGGATTTAACCTACGCGTTTTATCGTCGACGCGTTGCGCGAGGGGGATTTCAGCAATCGCGCTTTTGAAACGAAAATGCATCTGAAACCGAATCTCACTCGCGGGACGGTATATCATCGATCAAAAAATCCCAACTGGCTCGTACACTCGAGTTCGCGAGAGACGGTGTGCGGTGTGTATCCATCGTCGGCGCAATCCCGCGTTGTTATTATATTTCTCTGCGGTGTAAGTAAAAGGGATTGCGAATTATACGATTTCGACTAATTGACAGCTGCTCCCAAGCGCGAGATTGTTCTGCGAGCAACGTAGGTCGAAATTTACTTTTTGCGTCGATTCGTCCGATAAGGTGTTCGACCGATTTTTGACTTTCTCGTGTTTATTATGACAATGAAAAGAGGAGGAGACGGGCGACGCCCGCTAATAAGTGTTTTGGCTTTGAATAAACAAGTGTCCGCGCCCCAAAACGTCTCGTTATTTCTATATCGACCGTAGTACGCTTAGGCTTTAAATCGAAAAGTTCTAGCAGGAACGAGCGACAAATTAAGTCAACGACGCGTAACGACATAATTCTCACTTCGATAAAGCAACGCACGACGAGGAAACAGCTTACTTATAATTGCTCGCGTACACGTACAATCGTATAACTGCGCGAGTAATTAACTTTTCGAATCCTTAAAACAGATCAGTGACGGAAAAACGTTTTAGCAATTACCAAATTGACCTTGTCACTCGCAACAACGGCGATACAAAGCAATAAACGATCGCTCGCGCGCGCGCGCACTTATAACAGTTAACCAAACACACAGAGACGCGCGGCTCGAACGTGAATTACCGGCTCGGTTAATTAAACGCAAACACGCAGAGAGAGAGAGAGAGAGACACGCGTGTTTGCGCTGAGCTTCGCATGCAGATGAGGGAAATTCGTATTTTCCGTGAGCGATTATCGATCTGATTTATTTCGGTATAATGTACCGCGTACCTGCGCTCGCTCCCGAAAATAGATATTTCGTCGTCGCGATGGAGAAATGATTGATAGCCGGTCGCGTGGTGCGACAGTACAGTCGGGCCGGACTTTTATTGGAACAGCGGGACGAGATAACGCGGAAACGACGTCTGGCGCGCGTGCGGCGATCTCCATGACGCATATTCCGCTGACGCGTAATTTTTGTAAATTCATGAATATATATATATTTTCTAACGCGGAATCGTCGAGAGCGCGCTGTGCTGCAGCTTGGAGAATAAAATAAAAAGTCCGCTGCGGGCGATCGATAATCCGTAATGCAGATAAGATTAACGAAAGCCATAAAAGCAGGCGATTACAGCTGCGAGAGCTCTGGGAGGACACATTAGGAAGAAACAAAGTCAGGGCTGTTATGTACACAAGAAAGTCTCAAATTTATTATACGGACATTTACAGTTTCCCGATATAATCGTAATACATATCCGAAAAAAAACGCATCTCGGCACACTCTCACCTCGCGCGTACCCGCTCATCAGAGAAGTACATAATTGACTGAAACCTCCAATTAGCCACTCGCTCTCGACACTCTTAGGCTCTTTCCCGCGCCAACCGCTTCAGAAAAAAAAAAAAAAAAAAAAACAACAACAGCTGAAAACACATAACTTCGCTGCCGTTCGAGTATAATCGCCGTTTTTTGTCTCTTTCCAGCGATGAATTTTCTTCGATGCAATTTTTTTATGCACAAAAGAGCTTCGTAAATAATAACCGCGACGCGCGCTCGGTCAGCGACTAAAAATGCGCGATAACGAGCGAGAGAGAAAAAAAATCGCATCGAGTTTCGAGATATTGAGAAAGAATCCGCTGACCGGATGGCGCCGAGTATAATACAATATGCAAGAGTTATTAGATTATGGCTCGTTCGATGGCTAAAGTTTCTTCGCAGGTATACCGGAGAGTTATTAGGAAGACGCGCGGGGAATTTCCGAGCCGCATTCTTTTGCTCGAGTTTGCTTTGCGTGCACAGGAGAAACAAGGAGTTGTTAGAATACGCGACATTCTCCGCCCCCGCTCTACACCGGTTGAGGTAATCCGATGAAAAAAAAAAAAAAATGCAGAGCTATTCGGAAAAGGTGTGCGATGGTATTTTCGACGCGAATGCGCGCGTGGGCGAGCTCGATATGTGCCGCGCACCGGCTGGCCCGATAATTTCCTCAAACACTTTCCATCGCGCAGCTCTCTCGCTGCACTAATCTCCCCCGGTTATCGCTCGGCCACTCTCGTAACGCTGGAGAAAAGAGACAAAAAATTCAAGCGCGTACGCCGACTGAAATTCTCATTCCTCGGGCTTACGTGTCCGTAAACCAAAACAGTCGGGACACGAGTACTGGTGGATGATGTATGCGTCGTTTAACAAAAGGAGACTCGGCGGACGTTTATACGAAAGCGCGAAGGAAAAGCAACAACAAAATCGATGTGTCACGTACGCTCGGCTTTACTTTTTGTTACATATTACTTTAATTTGGCCTGCGAGAAAGAATCGTAACATCGAGTTTCTCCTTTTTTCCTATATATACGCTGCACATGTTACACGTATAAATATATTTTCGAAGAATTTCATGCAGCTTATGATAATAATACACAGTAAGCGTAAATTTTTCATAAAGATTGAATTTTTTTACATCTTCTCATACATACGGATAGTTTCTTAGTAAAAATTCTCTATAAGCTAGTGTAAAAAAAGTCAAGTATTTTTGCCGTTATATATATTCAGTTACGAGTACACGATGTTGTATAATTTAGTGAAACGTTTTCTCTACACAAGGTCAAAAGAATCCGATAAATAGTTTTTAAAAAATGTTTATTTATACATGTTATATATAATCTTTAATGGATAACTTTGGAAAACGCGTATAGTCGCACAATGGGAAAGCATTTAGAATATGATCGAGACTAAATTTCGAATCGCGTTAAATTTTTTCCGTCCATTCAAGCCACGCGCTGCTCCTTCGCTTGCAGCCATTCGCTTTACGACAGCAGGATCCTTGGTCCCAATTTCAAATTGAGGCAATCCAATTTTTACGCTCCTATCCGCGGCGTAATAGGTCATTTCCTTGATATGTATTTATTGTTTCGAGGGAGAGACGGAGAAAAAAACGTCACCTTCCTCGCGCTGCACCGTGTCCGATAATGCGATTTCCCTCGAGGGCGGAAACTGCAGAGAGACACGAAGATGTAGATTATGCCGGTACAGGTGAAATGAAAATAATAACAAGCTCTGATGCACGTGCTTTGTAAACAAATAATAATTTATTTAGAATTATATAATTAATTTCAAATGGCAATCTATCGATCGGAACAAAATTATCACGAGGGAAATTTCTTCAGAAGAGGGGGTTACACTGTATATGGAGAAACGATCCTGATCGTTACATAAAATAAACATAACAATTTTGATCCCAAAGGAATGCTTAATTAAACGTACTCTAGCAGCTAGTCTACGCAAACTAATAAGGCAGCATAAAAACTTTTCATTTTTTGTCCTGGAAAAGAAAAACGCGTGACGTACTTAGAAACGCGGCTCCCGGTGTTGAGAGCCGAGTGCCGCGCGGTACGATTACATGTCTGCACTTCTTCGCATTTTATGGCACTCAAGAAACTATAAGTTACTCGTTCATTACATTTTTTCTTTGCTCGATCACTTCTCGTTCGTAACAAATTTATACAAAATAACGGAAAGGAAAAACCACAATACTTATTGCACGTTACCATATTCTGTACAAAAATTAAAAGATTGGACAAGTTGAGCGAAAACGTTTACAAAGACATGCATATCGCCACGCAAAAGTGAGTAGAATTATCTAGGCTCTGACTAGATAATAGTATGACGAAAAGAAAACGTGTATGGGTTGTGTGTGTGTGTGTTACTCCGAATTCCAGCCAATGCCTGCGCCGTGAGAAAAACACACACTCGGGGTGGACGAAAAATCTGCACCGAAGTGACGCGCGCGTGCGCGAACAGGAACAAAAGTTATTTAGAGGAAACGCGTGAGCTTAAAAACTGAGTATATCTTATTTAAGTACAATATCTGCATAACCTGCACGGCTTGTCAAAAATATAAAAATTCAATTATCTTACAATACAATATTTGTTCTTCTCTTTTTTCTGTCTTTTACAAATCGGCTTCAGTACAATATTCATCATCATCAACCAGTCTGTCTGGCGCACAAGCGTCGTAAGTTTGACGCTCGACTCGAGTCTCTTTAAAAGTTACGTATAAGAGCTTATAATAAAAGAATTAAGGTGTAAGACTCCGACGACGTCACTGCGCACACATACGAGAGTCAAGTGTCGTTTAACTTTAATTAGGTACAAATAGAATTTCATTGTTCTACTCGAGTATCATCGATTTATCTACTCTATTACGCAAAATTTCATGATGCGATTTCCGAGCGAATGAGAGACAGGGAGAAGAAGAGACAAGGAGCTCTCCGAGTTTGTGAAACAGGATTGCACCGAAGCCCTTTGCTCTTGTAACTTCGGCTGCGACACGTGGCGTCGTTCTTCTATTTTCGCGATCCGACGTCGCGCCTCGCAAAATTATCGAAACTCAATGTCGACTCGACTCGCACATTGTGTACCCAGTCCGAACAAATCTCTTACTCTTTAAGAGGCACTCGATTCGACCACGTCTCATACGTCATCAACTTCAACTTAAAATATAATGAAAGAATGGTGAATGGCTGTTTGCAGTTTGCTGAGAGACGTCGCAGCCAAACCAAACAATCGGACGCGAGAAACGTCCCTTGTTCTTCTTCCGCTATAGAAAAGAGCGCGAAAGTCGAATAGGGAGACGTTTCTCGAGTCTCGCGCACAGCGTATCGCTGTTCAACGATAAACTAACAACTACGTACTTAATCGTAAGATTGAATATACAACTTCGAGCTTAAGATTAAATGATTTGTGCCCTTCTGCACTGCGGTGCGCCGAGTGAGGCTCAATGCAAGCGATTCTCTAAATTTAAGTCCCTTATATGCGTATTCTTTAGAAAAGAGAATATACTTTACAGCTAATTAAGTAAGGAATCCGCTTTTAAGTATGCCCGCGTAGAATTCTCGGAAGAAAATAGCCTATCTATATAGTACCAGGACCGGGTTTTGAACCCAGGTCCGGTATTCGATGACTTCATAAATTTAACGTATCGCACAGAAAAAATGGCCACCATTGTATCTAATTTCAAAAAGGAAATACCTAACTCGTAAAATCACTTAATAATACATAACCTTACAGATGTAACATCCTGAAATGCAGCGAAGCGCCATCTAGAGGATGAGCAAATACGACCTAGAACTCGCGTCGAGCCTCACTTCCGCGCACATGATACAAGGGACACACCGGTGTCGACACACGCACTGCATCCCCCGGGGAGCGTCGTTTCACAAACACCCCCATACCAGTGTAGCTTTTGATCCAAGTAGTGCGTACGCATAGGCGAAAAAGAAAACCTATTGTTTCGTGGTATAAGTCAGCGTCTCCACCTATCACTTGCACTTGGTCTTGCCGTCGAGCAGCTTCTTCCAGAGGTCGAACTGCTCGCTGTATTTGACCATGTGTATGCTGATGCCCCGCTGGACGTTGCACGGGCTGTAGGATATCTTCCGGTTGAGGAACTCGTTGGCGTGCGAGCGCTTGATGCCGAGCTTGCTCGCCACTATGCCCGTGACGAAGACGTCCTCGAGCTTGAGGAAGGTCTCGTTGAGGGCGCCCTCGTAGAGGTTGTGCACGATGTCGCTGGACATAAGATAGGCCGGGCCCGTGCAAAAGTCCGGGTAGAAGGTCGGCTTGTACTGGGCCGGCGAGACGTAGTACTTGCTGGACTTGTTGCGCACGGGCTTCCACTTCTTGGCGAGCTTGCCGAAGATGACGTTCTTGTCGCGCTTGTGCTTGTTGATGAAGGACACAAGCCGCGGCACGTTGATGAACATGTCGTCGTCGGTCTTCAGGACGTACCTGACCTCCGAGCAGTAGGTGTCGACCCACTCGAGCGTCGAGATGGTCTTGAGGGTGAGGTTCGAGTAGGAGTCGAGGAACCTGCCGCGGATGATGTCGCCGTACATGTCCTGCTCCTTCTCGAGGTTGCGCTCGAACTTGGGATCGTTGGTGCTGCCGAGGATGAAGACGATGCCGATGTCCCGTCGTTGGCCGAAGTGACCCCAGGTCTGTCGGATCGCGGTCCTGGCCTCGAAGTGCGTCGGCGCCGACATGATGATGATCACCAGGTCCATGAACTTGCCAAAGTCCGGACAGCGCTCGGGTATGGCTACCGTGTGCCCGGCCGAGTAGATGGCGCGCGCCGAGTCCTTGTCGATGACCGGAGCGGTAGAGGGCGCGACAGTCGTGGTCGTGGTCGTGGTGGTCGTTGTGGTCGTACTTGTCGAAGTGCTGCTCGGGAGCTTGAGGCCGGCGTTCGTGGAAGACGACGAGGACGAGGAAGCCGAGATGACGGTGATGACGGTCGAGAGATTGCCGCTCGGGCTCGGATTGTGCGATGCATTGTTGACGATGGTCGGGCTCGAGGCGCCGTTGTCCGACAGGTTCTTGGACAGCAGCGTCGAGGGCACGTCAGAACTGCTCGCGTTCGCGTGGCCGCCGTGAACCGACTCGTAGAAGCTGGAACGATCTGCGAACATTGCAAAAGAGATTGCTCCTTTAGATCGTCGAACGACGTCAAAACTTTCGTTTGCTCTCTCTCTCTCTCTCTCTCTCTCTCTCTCTCTCTCTCTCTCTGAGAGTACATATAGAGAAGCTTGAGTCGCGCTTAACTCGCTAAACGCGTCATTTGCGCTTCTAATCGCTAATTGATCTTGCCTAGTCGCTCTCTCTCTCTCTCTCTCTCTCTCGGATTTCAAAGAAGGAAAATGCATTTTTCCAATTAAATCGCGCTGCTCTTTCGAGAAGCAAAGGCGGCCTCTGCTAATCATCGTCCAGGACGCTCGCATCAAGGGGCAGGGAGAAAAAAGGCACAACGAGGATCAATCCAAAGCAATTTCGCGTAACGAGGGCCGCGCGAAATTGGACGGTAATGTCCGCGCGCGCACAACGAGCACGAGAGAGAGAGAATCGAAATTTCATCCGCGAATACCCGAGGTCGAATCGATCAGTCTTTCGCAAGCGACAGATCGAAAAATTACACCGACCGGAAGGTCCTGCGTTGTTCTCCTAAAGGACACCGCGCGCTCGCGGCTATGCCTACTTTCACTTATATAGGCAATATCTCGCGCGAGTTGCGCAAGCTTTTCTCTAGTTTAGATATATATATATATATATATATATATATATATATATATATATATAT
>QLSS01000024.1:396629-409369 GCA_024372645.1 Trichomalopsis sarcophagae | reverse complement strand
ATATATATATATATATATATATATATATATATATATATATATATATTATGCATGGGCGCGTTCGCGAGCACACACGCGCATTCGAGTGCATAATGTGAGCCTCGTTTCACAATTTCCTTCCGATGCAATGGCGGATATAATGACATTCTCGTGGAAATTCGATGCCTCGGAAAGAGAGAAAACGCGCGACGCGCTTTCCCGCATATTTTTTTTTTGTCACGCTTCGTCGACCGTCTATTGTTATTGGCGATTTCTATTGTGCGCAACCGACGCCCCTTTTGCAGGAGATTTTTACTTCGGCTGCCGCTATGAATATAAACGGTCGCTTCTTGGAAAACCGATAACGCAATAGTGTGTATACCTTCGAAAAAAAATCCACACTTGCGCTTCTCTCGTTACAGTCGGCAGCGAGTCGATTTTTCCCTCAGGAATAAAGTACCCGAGATGAAGGTTTTACTAGGGAAATTTCGCACACGAAAAAAATTCAATCTCTTATCTTCGGCTAAATGAAGACAGTAAAGGAGGGTCGAGTAGGTATACAACACGCGACGGAGGAACGAATGCCGCTTTAGAAATTTTCCATGAATTATGAATGAACGAAAAAGAGAGGCGTCGCACCGGCGTCATATGTAAAAAGAGTTTCTCCGGATCTCTCTCGCGCGCGCACCTGCAGCGTGCGTCCGATGCAGAATAATCATCGTGTAAGTATGTAGTCATTCGAATTTGACGAGTAGGCACGCGGCTATTGTTGCGCTGCGCGCGCAATCGGAAGTGAAAAAACGAGAAAACAAGCTGAAGAAACATCGATACTTATACAGCCGTAAGAGCATAAGCCGACACGCAACGAAGGCATTCAAATGCACGGGCAGGTCGAATATATACATATATGTATATATCTTTTGATACGAGACCGTTTTCTCGCAACTGCTTGACTTTGTAATTCTCGACGTCTCGCCAGCTGGAATTCGATTCCCGAAATTTCGAGCGATTTTGAAAAGAGATCTACGAGAGAGCGAAGCCCGCGCGCGTGAATTCAAATGTAAAAAAGCACATGTACAGAGAGAGAGAGCGATTTCTCGAGAGAGCTTCGCACTCGTGTGCAGCCTGTGCGCGTTCCATTGAGCGTTCGTTAGCATCGGCCGTAAAAAGCGGTGAAATTCGCATCAGCGACGCTGGAAAGCGTTGGAAAGTAAATCGAGCGAGTTTTGACGGGGAGAGATCAATCGGGCATTTTGTACGGCTATATCTTCTCAAGAATTGCTCGTAAGTACACCTCCGCCAAGTTTATCTAATCGAGCCCCGCGAGCCGGAGGTATTTAATAGAGTTGAGCAACTGGCCACCGTCCGTTATCGAGATTTTCAGGCGAGCGTTGCATGTATGGCCACAATACCGGGGGGCCGGCCAGTGCGGAAAATTGATTTATACAAGCGCAGAGCCTGCATTTTTGATGCGGCATGCAATGTCACGTGCGAGTCTTCTCCTTGTTTGTGTTACACGAGGTCTGGGAGTCGTCTTGTTATTGACACAGTGGAGAGCCATACTGGGTTTACTGATAAGCAGGTGAAAGGTTCGCACAGAGTGCTTTTATTGTCCTGAGGAGAGAATTCGAGCAGCTGATGAACGCAGTAGTTCGATCAAGATTGAGAGATTAAAGACGTACATGCCCGATGATGCACGTATTTATAGCTATGAGCTGTGAGAATAGGCTGTGCCGGACCGTAATGATCAAAATGTGATTATGAATTCTGGTATGACACATTGATTGTGAGATTATGATTAAAGACTTTACGTAAGTGCTAATGTAATATTGAAGAGTAGACGGATCAGCTCTAGAAATGGAATTCTTTAGACCGATTGTTACCACAAGCGTATCCATTACAAAAAGAACATACCAAATTGGATTCGGAGAGACTCTTTGAACCAATGATAATGGAAAGTTTCAGAAACGTGTGTTTATTTGCTCCAAGGATTGCATCACCCTTCCACAAATAAATGGCAACATTCTACGTATAAGTGCCCAACGCTAAAAATACAGAGTAAACTCTGTCCACCTGTCGGATGAGAAATTAATAACCTGCAGGTGTCAATTTAGCACTCGACCAACAGCTAAATCGGATACTTTACCAGTAAGGGATACTCAGAGATACAAAAAGACAGTTATGAAATGAGAGCTGAGTGGCACGCAGTAATAGAGCAAGCGAGCTTTTGATTTGTTGATTCGCTGACTTTCATAGCTGCTCGCGATGCCAATGACTCCCGGAAAAGGCTCAGCAAAAAGAAACGGATGAGAGAATCCTCAGCAGCATACCAATAGCACGAGTGTAACCCAATCCCCCTGTCCAAAAAAGAGGTGGTCTAGCAAAATTAAAAAAAAAAAAAAAAAGCGTCCACTCACTGTAGCTCCTGACAAAGGCGTACTGCTGAATCTCGCTAGCCGTGGTCCTGTAGTAGGTGTAGAAGGTGAGGCCGATGAGGGCCAGGATGAGGCCCTGCAGAAGGCGGCTGCGCAGGCTGATAAAGCTCATGACTACTGCTCGCTACTGGGCACGGCATCCGCGCTGAATCTCACGTGCGGCAGCCTACCTCGGAACTGGCCTCTGCTCTCTCGCTCGCTGCACCGAGGATTCCAATGCTCATAACCCCGTAGACGACGACGGCCCTTAGTCAAGGCTCGCGCTCGTCCACGTCGCGCAGCTCGCTGCTGGGCTTTGAGGTTAGGTCGCTCATGTCGCTCCCTTTTTATTTACCTCCCCTATCACTCTCGCGCTCTCTGCGTATAATCTGTGCGCCGCACTTCTGGATCGAGAGCAGCCACGGGAACACTCTGTGGCTGGAAAGCGACGCCTCGGGCGTATACGGGAAGGAGTAGTCGTGTTTGCAAGTGCTCTGCAGCTTACAACTCGTGTATCGCGATATACAAGACACGGGGGAGGTAACCACTAGCGAAGAATGCGGCGGCGAGTCCACGTCTCGTTGGCGGCCGCGCATGCACTGACTCGTCGCGGGAGCAAAGAGCGGACTGACCGAACAACCGATATTCCGCCGCGCTACTGGTGGCGCGCGCAGCGATCAGCTGCGCTCGCTCCGCTCCGAGAGAACGAATATATATATATATACACAAGAGTGCGGCCCGACAGGTGCCGAGTACTCGAGAAGCGACGAGCTTTTTTTTTTTTATTCAAGGCTCTCCCACCGTGCGCTCATACTTATACTCTCATAGCGATGGGTATAAGTTTACGATAATTGACAATGTGTTTAGAATCGCGAGATCGAGAGATTCCTCACGGTTTTCGCTGGATAAGTCCGCTCGATTAATCGTGCCAGTATACAGCGATGACCTGGCCAAAAAAGAGACATCGACGCGAAGGTCGATTTTTTTAGGGCTGATCAGCATAACCTTCGATTCGAGGAAAAGTCGCGTAAGCAATCCTGACAAGTTGCATCTCGTTCCCTTTTGCAGAGAGCTCGCTTTTCCCAATTCGTCCTTATTATTCCTCTTTAGCTCGTCTCCTCTGCTCGTATATATAGCTACTCCTGTTTCGGAGAGACCGGCTGATCAGCGCTGGCCCCGATTACCGCGCTTGTTTTTTCCAGCTAATCGCACGACCGTACAATCTTCACCACACTGCGTTCCCTCGCATTATTCTCCGTTCAATATGTATTATTTACTCGGAGAAACACGTACTTACTCGTTGAATGTTTCATGTCGCCGATTGAATTGTTTTTATTTTTTCATCATAGTCGTATGCGTGCTCGCTCGCTCGCTCGCGTCCTACTTCCTTTTCCTTTTATCGGCTGCGATCGACGTTACTTAGTAGCGATGCCTAAGTATACGCGTGACGCGAGCAGGTCTTCGCGGGATACATCGGAATACCCCGAGTATTGGATGGAAATAAATAAGCGATATCGTTCGAAAAATTTGCGTCCGCCCGCGCGGAGGATAAAGAAGCGAGTAGTTATTTTGCGACTGCGCTACAGATGTCGCGAGCGTCTGTTTGGCGAATCGTTATCCTATATATGGCTATCTACTTAGCGTCACGTCATTTTCGCACTCGAACGTTTGGAGTCGTATGCTTGCATAATCTCAAAATTAGCTATAGTGGATATCGACCGAGCAGATTAGCATCGGTAAAGCACGATTTTGGCAACGGGGAGAAAAGCATCGCCGATCATTACGCGGTATCGAGAGGGCTGCAGGTGTGCAGGCGCGCATAATGCGAGATACGCGCGGAAATCGAACCGCGCGCCGAGCAGACAATGGAATTATATATATATATATATATATATATATATATATATATATATATATATTGTTCCATTAAAAAGGCGTCGCGCGTGTGTTTCGAGTCCACCTTCGAATTAACGATTTCACTTGGACTTGGAGCAGATCTTCTATAGAGCGGCACGTGTATAAGATACAAAAGAGAGAAGCTATAATTGCATCGGCGCGAAATTCAAACTTCAAGTCGCGAATCATTCACACGTGCCGCGGCGCACGTCCAGTCGAGGAGAACAAGAGCGATAAGCTCGTAACAGTCCGAAAGCACGGGCGCTTCCTGTCGTTTGGCCTAGTTCTTCTTCTCGCTTTTCTCTCTTTTGTATCGCGTTTTCTATACGCACACCAACAAAAAGCTATACGTACATCTCTAGATAGAGGGAGAGGCGTCGCGCGATATTCCCAGCTGATAACGAAGCCTGCCCACGGAAGCCCATAAGCCCGGCAAGGACGAGGAAGGAAGAAATTGACGCGGACTTCCGGAGCGCCGCCGGCGCTGCGCGTCCTTGGCTCCTCTTTCTCTTCCTTATCGCGGAGCTGGCTTTTCTCTCTCTCTCTCTCTCTCTCTCTCTTTTTTTCGAGAGGGGGAGACCAGACACTATGTATAGCTGGCAATCCGATGGGAACAATGGCGAATTCGCGAAAAGGGACTAGAGCGTGTAATTGAAATTAGTTCGTTTCGCTCTCTCTCTCTCTCGGTTCGTTCGAGAGCGTCGATATCTCGCGTCGACGTCGGCGAGCATACGCGCGCGCCGGAAATAAAAATCAAAGAGAGAGAGAGAGAGAGAGACTTCCTCCAGCGATATCGTTTCATTTCGTTTTATTTTATTTTTTGTCCGTCGCTGATAATCTCGCGAGCGAGCTATACGCGTGCGTGCGTTATACGCACCTCGAGAGCCGCGTTTACGTCTTGGCGAGAGAAAGAAGCAGGGAACGGCTCCGAAGGGCTTGATCGATAACCTATTTTTCCGGCGCTGGCGCGTCGCCAGAATTCCCGATTCGCGCGATATAAAAGCTCAGCCGCGGGCGTGTGTGCCGCTGCATATGTATATAGGCTTGATGCGTCTTTACCCATAGCTATATACACGCGAGGTGTACGCACTGCGATCGTTTCGACGCGACTCTATTCGCAGCGAGCGTCGTTTTATAAATAAAATGAAATCGATGAGCCGCGTCGCCAGGGGTAAACGAATTGCAACGAGCGAGTGTGCGTACGCGAGCGTTCGGTGGTTAAAAATAAGCGAGTACACACCGAAATACCCTCTAAGGAGCTATTCGCTTCAGGTGCTTAAAGAGTTTACGCGGATGATAAGGAGATGAGGAATGGACGTATACAGAGCGCGCCCGAGGCGTCGAATCGCGTAGCCGCTTGCGTCACGCCGTGCGTACGGAATAACTGCGTGGGTTGGCGCGCGTGTCCGGATATCCCGGGCTCGAGTCGATTTTTTTCTCCTCTCTCGCGTCGAACGATTTCAAAACTATACTGCAAGATTTCCACCCGCGCGCGCGTGTCGAGCGAAAGTGAAGTAGGAGAGAGGAGAAAAAAAAAAAAAAAACACAGCGCCGGTCAGCTGGCTGGCGAGGGGGTGGCTCTACGTGGACGTGCATACGCACACACCTATATGGAGGGGGTCGATCGATGCCAGCGTCCAGCCAAGCCTGCGATACGGCACTTTGGGCTACTGGGTGAGCGACGGACTTTTGCCTAATTTTTCTTCCTCTATCGTTCCTTCGAATGCAATGCGCGAAGCGGCGGGCGGATTAAAAACGGATGAATCGCGCGAGCGGCTCGTTACAGCGCGTACACGCGACGATCGATTCCGAGCCCGACGGAAATCATCGAGGGGCCGAATTAACGCATCTGATAAGAGTAACAGCGGCCTGTGTACGATTATACGAAACCTAGCGCCGGCCATATCGATCGGCGCTCTTACTCTCGAGATTTCAAAGGAAAAATATAACCGACCACTTGTTCCACTTTTCGGATACTTGATATTTTTTCCTCGCTTGCACTCGTCGCCGCCGAGAGTCGAGTTTTATACATTTTAAGCTACAGGGGGAAAATCTCTCGAGCGCCGCGCCGACGTGTGTGCATAAATATGCAACAGCTACGTATACCACTCTACTCCTTCGAAGCTTACGCGCGCGTGGATTGAATCTTGATCTCGCGGAAACGATAATCGGCGCCTCTCGCGATAATTTCCCCTCCCGCTATAGGTGTCGCGGGGAAAAGCGTAAGCAGATTCGAATCCCTCGCTCCCACGAATAAAACATCGGGAGATTGATGCCGACACGAGATTTTCCGCGTCTTTTGCGCAGATATTTCTCCTTAATTTCTCCTTAATTTGTGTATATAAGAGTGGGTTACGTATTTGGCGCGCGTTGTAGCTGCGTGGAAATTGGGTCGGGGGAGAGATAAAGCTGTATCGCGTAATTTACCAACTTCCGCGGACGGAACGAATTTTCCGGCTGGAAAGACCGATGCGCCGCTGATAATCGGCCGACAGATCGACGCGGGCTGTAAGTAGATGCGCGTCGAGTTCGGTTCCTTCTTGCGATTAGCCTTCGACTCTGAGAGAGAGAGAGAGAGAGAGCTACAAGGCGAAACTTTCCTGGAATATCGTCGCGCGGCGTCCGTTTCAAATTAAAACTCGAGCTGCGCCTCGCCCCTAAATCCGACGAGGAAAGAAAAGAAACTTCTCTCTCTCTCTCTCTCCTTTCTCCCTTTCGTCGAATGGGAAAGTCGTTAGGAACTTCTGGCGCGCTAAAAGCGGACTCGCAAGTTTATTCATTTCAGTCGTCCCCCCTTAAACGCCTATACCGCGACTCTCTCTCCTCAATCGAATATCCATGATTCAGTGCTCGTCGCAAAGAAATAGAGCCAAGCGTCGCGCTGCTCGTAAATCAAGCCGGGAATTTTTTCCAAAGTCCCCGTAGACCGGTCTAATCTCCCGCTCCTACTTATATGCGCGCCTCGGCCACGTGTATACGCATCGTATATATAGTATCGCGTGTACATTATCGACGTGCTGGGGCTAATTTCGCTTGCAAGCGGCTCCCCGTCGATTTGTCAGTGTTATGCCAGTCGCTCGTTTCTCAATTCCGCCGCCGCCGCCGCCACCGCGCGATTTATCCCGGATCTTCGATGCGTGTAGGTATACACACACACACACACACACATATATCTATAGCTATTCCCGGGATGTGAGAAATGTGCCCGTCGACGCCTGCTATTGAGTTATGGGGATGTCGAGGCTCGAGAGAACTAGCTCCTCGAACTTCCAACGAGTCCGAGGCTCGAAAACTATGCGGCTTCGATACAACATTCTGCGCCGAGGGCTTGATTAGAGCCCGTCTTCGAGAGCGAGTTTCCGTTTATTCAGCCCGCAAAATACGAGGGTTAATTTAACGCAAGAACGATAACCGCGCACGGCCACCGATGAATGAATCGATCCTGCGAGCTCGAGATCGACTCAAAGTATACACCGCGCTCGAGTCCCCATTCATCTCTCCGGCGCGTTTTTTTTCCTCGACGCACAAACGCGCCGGTCGATTAATCGACGTCGTGGACGCTTTTTTCGCGTATACCGTTTCCGTTTTTTCGATCGCCGATACACGAGCGTTGATCATGCTCCGAAAAATGCAGCAGCTCAGATATATTATATTTATATTCAACAAATTAAACTTGCCCGCTCTCACGTGTACTTATCTGCGAGAGTTTTCCTCTCCGGTAGCTGCAGCAGCTTTTCCGCCCCTCCGGAGTCCGGCCAGCGTAAGTAAGAGTAAGCGTATATATATATATATATAGTCGAGCTTTTGCTCGCAGCTGTGCGCGAGTGCGGCGACGAGTGCGCATGTGCGGGGGCAGAGCGCAGGCGCCGCGGACGTCAGTGTATCAGCAGCCTGTGCAGCCAGGTCTCGTCCTACTCCCTCAGTCGGCTTCTGCTCTCTGACCAGGTGGGCCAGAAACCGACGACGCACGCCAGCCAGTGGACAGCCTTACAGAGTCACGGAGGACGACGAGGGGCATTTCGTCGCCGGTAGAGCTTCGGAGAACGCTGCGTTCTGTGCTATGAAGACCAGGCGAGAAGCCAGGACGATGCAGAGGAGCTGTCCGGAGCTGGCGGATTGAGAAGGTCAGTTGGGAACCCTTTCGGTGCACCGCTTATACACCACACCCAGACTTTCTCCGCGCGCGCGTGTGCGGCGGCGGCGGCGGCGGCTGCGATAGTAGCTAGGGCAATGGCGATGCTTCAAACTCGTGCGGCTAGATCAATAACGGCGGCCGCCAGCACCGCTCTCTCCCTCGCTTTGCCCACCTTCGCTCCCCCTCGCGCGCGCGAGAGACAGAGAGAGAGAGAGAGAGAGAGAGAGAGAGAGCTTTTCCCGCGAGCGCGTACACTTACACCGCTTTCCCATTCTTCCTCCGCGCGTCGTGTGCTCCTCGCTGGACTCGACCGCTCGAATTTTCGAAATCCGCTCGAGCATCGATTTTCCACGAATAATAGTTTTGGAGAGTCAAAGTGCCCGCCGCCCACGCGAGCCTTTTCATTCAATAGCTCCGTTGCGCGTTATTGAATTCGAGACAACAACTGATGCTGCTGGTCCGCAAGCAAGTTTCGTGGATATACTTTCATCGCTCGCTGATCGATAGAGTCGGCCGTTTAATTAAGCCAATAGATAACGGACTATATCGCGCAGTCCCGCAGCGCTATTTTTACCCTCCGAGCGCCTTTGACATATGGCCGGAAACGAGTCTCGGCGACTTTATCGCGTCGCCGAAATCGCCGAGACCTTTCAATTACGCACGACCGGCGAGACTTTTTCTGCCTGTCGTAACTTTCTTCATCTCCCTGCCAGTCAGTAATCGTCATCGTTAATAACGCGTTGAATTTTAAAACGCGACTTATTTTTAAAAAAATCGATCCCACCACCTCGCCCCACAACACGACTACTATGGATGCACGCGTGATATCGAAAGTTTGTTCGAAAAATTTATTCGCCGAGGTGGAATCGAATCAGAATTTCATATTTTCAGCCGATCGAGTTTGCAGTTTTTCGGCATCCGATTTGCCGCTCATTAGACGGGCCCGCAGCTGCAGCGCAGTGTCTCCCACGGGGGGAATTCAAATTTTCCGAGAGTATTTTTCTCCTTCCTTCCGGCTCGTTAGGCGGCCTTTGACGCGCGCTTGACCCCGTGCGCTCTTACACGCAGCTCCGCGAGGATTCCTTTGTGAATTTTTCGAGAATTTGCCGCCTGTTTATAGGTTATGTTTGACTGCCCGTTGATGATAAATAAATTTTACACTCGATTCTCAACTGCACGCGCGAGTGGATGCGGTCGCTGCGCTTAATTAGGTTCGTGCGTGGGTGCACTCCTGGGGATCGAGCTCGTCGACGGAAACTTTTTCCATCCGGCTTAGCGCGCGCGGATAGAGTATTTTTTAAAATACGTTACGGAGGAGCGAACTCGCGTGCGCGAATAATTAAACGCGATGTAGGTTATAACGGGAAAGCTCTCTTCGGCATGAAGTATCGAGATCGTAGGAGTCTATGCGTTTTTTAATAATTCACCGTAACTGCGCGAGCGTATACTCAACAAGTGTCGAACTCGTGTTCGACATTTCAATGGACGTATCGGTTTTTTCGACTCCGGTTCGCCGACGTAGCTTCACGCGCGTTATTAGGTATGCCTTTGCCGCCGGCGTTGACTAAAGAGATTAAAAACTAATATTAGCATTATTATTCCGAGGATTAGCCTCGACGTAAAGCGCGATTAAGGTATGCCCTTTGATTCGGGGGATCGGGTGAAAAGTTGGAGGGAGCCGGTCGGTAAAAAGATTCCGGCGGCAAATTCGAATGAGACGAAGCTCTCGAGCGGGGCGGTGGGGGTCGAGAGAGTCTCCTCCGCGTCTCCCGCGAGGATGGGGTCGATAGGAAAGGACACGCTGACCCAGAGAGTTAGAGAGGGGCGCGCTATATAGCGTCTGCAGCGTGCACGAAAGAGAGTCTGCGGGGGAATACCGACACGCTCGATAGTCGCGGCGGAAAGGATGCACTTTGCGCTCGAGACTCGACGTCTATATTGATTTTCTCATCTCTCGCGACTCTGCTTCTTTTTCTCGGCTCTATTCTCTCTGCACTCGAGAGTCCGCCCCGGCCACTTG
The DNA here is from genome assembly GCA_024372645.1 of Trichomalopsis sarcophagae. Taxonomy (NCBI): domain Eukaryota; kingdom Metazoa; phylum Arthropoda; class Insecta; order Hymenoptera; family Pteromalidae; genus Trichomalopsis; species Trichomalopsis sarcophagae. The sequence continues at coordinate 398,925 of QLSS01000024.1, read as the reverse complement.
CCACTTGGATTTCGAGGCTGGCTTTTTCTCCCAGTTCGATGATTTATCTCTCTCTCTCTCTCTCTCTCTCGAGCGCCGTGATTTTTGCCAGCCGCTTTACTTATTCCGCCGAGGGTGCGTGCGCCGAGCGAGCTAGTAACCTTAATGAAGTTAAGATCGCAGTCGGCGACAAGGGGCTTTCATAAAAAATGCACTCGATCCCGCGAGCGTACATACGCTGCCGCGGCAATTACACGCGGCGATAACGCGCGCGGCTATATTGATTTCGGCCGCATAATAAATTGAGCTCTATAATTGCTCTCTCTCTCTCGAGCACACCTGCCTTATTTATGTTTCATCGGGAATCACACACGACGAAGCCTGCTGGAGATTTCAATAGTGGCCAGCAGCGGAGCATTGTTGCATCTTTCGAAATCCGCCGGAGTGTAACGAAGAAATAAGATCTGAGAAAAAGGGCGCGCACATCCCCTAAGCATAGCTCGTAAACGTTTATTGAGAGCGAGAGGGGAGAAATTTCGGCGCGCGATACACCCGATACCCAGCCGGGAGAGGCTTTTCTCATTTTCTTTATTTGTCTTTCTCTCTCTCCCTCCCTCCGACGCTTTATTTATCTTTCTTGATAGACGCTCGCGTCGCGCGTGTCCCCTGTGGCTTCCAGCAGTTTCACCATCCCGACAGAGGGATGAAATTTCGGAATTGCTCTTTCGTCGTCAAAGTTATCTCGCGCCCGTCCGCGATTCAAACTCGAAAAAAGGAGAGCCGACCGCAGCTCGCAGACTCGTGCAAGCCTAATTAGGCCCGCGGTAGTCTCGGCGCCGGGTAGATTAGCCTCTGAACTTGAAAATTCCTCTCGAGCTCGTACCCTCGGCTTCTAATTAGCGACAAGAGCGAGAAAAGAAGGCCAGCGTGCGTTATCCGGCGGGACCTTGCCGGCTAAAATTAGAATATATTCGAAATTGAAATTTGCGTGCGTCTGTTCGCTGTCGCAACGATATCCGATTGATGCGGGCTCGTCGTAGCAGCGATGTTGTACGAGCGTCAAGTTTTCATTTATACCGTGATTTCGTACAAACGTACGAGTAATCAATCAATCATCAAAGAGCCGGTTTCTCGCTTTACGAATTCGGAAAGTCCCATCGCATTCGTTCGCGTAATTTCCCTTTATTGCAGCGTAACTTTACGCTGCGCAAACATTCGCATCGCGAAATTAAGCGTTCCACGTAAATCAAGCCCGTCAGTCAAGAATAATACCGGACGATAATTGGGTGCGAACAACGATTGCCATAGTGCGGAAAGGGGGTATAAAACTTATCATCTCTCTCTCTCTCTCTCACTCTCGTATATAAGCGTCGGCTTCTGCCGCTGACAGCTCTTTAATGGCGCGGATACCTGTGCGTCAGCCGGTGTCTGACCCGTTACGCACTTTCTCTACTGCGCCCATCTTTATTCGAGTATTTTTCTCCAATAAGCCATGTCATCGGGAGAGTCGCTGCTCGCGGCATTAATTCGTTAACGATTTTTCCTACATCCATAATAAAGCTCTCGGGGAAGTTGAAGGCTCTCTGTGGATTAAAAAAGAATCGTACTCTTTCGATCGACAGACCACTAGTTCAATTTCTGACTATGTTGCATACGGGAGATAAGCATCCCGAGAACGTGTTTACACGCTGCAGGAAAAAGGAGCGAGAACAAAACTGCCAGATATGCTCGCGTCGAATGAAATATTTACCGGCGGAATCAGGTCAGTTTCGAGTGCGCGCATTGTACACGCGAAACGTTATTAACCGGGGAATCGATTCGCCTCGACATTCTCTCTCTCTCTCTCTCTCTCTCTTGTCTTTCGTATTATGCAACCCGACGTGCCGGCGTCCTTACGAAAGAAAAACGAAATTGTACCGCGCGCCCGCAGCTCCGATACTCGTGCTCCGCGCGCGCGCGCGCGCATGTGTGTATTAGCGATTGTGGCTTATCAACGAGGTGACGGACACTCGTTTGCATAGTTACAAAGCGTGATACAAAATATTTCGGATTATTTTCTCGGCCGAAAAAGCCCGCGTTCGAGCCAGCGACGGCAGCAGTCATCGACAAACCTCGGCAAAAAAAAAGCATTACAACGATAACTCTCCGATACAAGAGAGCCGACTTTACGCTCGGCTGGGCTATCCCCGCGCAGCGCGAAAAAAGCCACACACGGCCGCAATTTCCAGGTGATTTAACGCCGACCCCTCCGTATATACACACACTCTCTTTCTCTCTCTCTCTCTCTCTCTCTCTCTCTCTCTCTCTCTCTCTCTCT
>QLSS01000024.1:378998-396619 GCA_024372645.1 Trichomalopsis sarcophagae | reverse complement strand
CTCTCTCTCTCTCTCTCTCTCTCTCTCTCTCTCTCTCTCTCTCTCTCAAGCTTTAATCCAACTAAGAAAAATGCCCCGAGAGCGGAGGATGAAATCGAGCGCGAGGGAGACGAACACACAATCGATACACGCGTAAATGGGGCAGCCGACGCTGCTCTTGCGTTGCGCGCGTTAAACGCCATACTGTGTCAAGTAGCTCCGTGATTGTGTCCCTCTCTCGTTCCGACCAGCGCTTTTTTTTTTTTATAATAACACCGCAGGCGCGGAAAACGGACGCGTCGGCGATAGCGCGCGCGTCAGAGAGAGAGAGAGAGACTTGTTTTCTCACGAATTAATTTACTCGTAATCACGGCAAAGAGACGCGCGCGTGCTTTTCATTACATTAAAAGCGTAGTTATTAAAATGTTAAGCAGGAATTTTTCGCGCCGTTGAATTCATACGCAAGAGGGAACGCCGCTATTATGAATTATTCAGGCGACGCCCGGCGACGAAAAAAATTAGAGCAGGAATTTTCATTTGCAGCGAGTGGAGCTGCTTCGGACGGGAAAAAAATACACGGATCAATCCCTCGAAAAACTCGCCGCCAAGTTGACCCGCGCTTAAGCCGGCGATTAAAAACTCGTGTCCTCGAAAGCCGAAGCGTAATCGAGGCTCGCCTACTCTATCTCGCTTCCGTCGCGCGCGCAGTTTGCGACGCTTTCCGTGTCCATCGGTCATACAGCTATCCGTCGTACGGGATTTCCAATTTTCTTTGCCTCTCGGCTAGCTCTCTTCCCTTTTTTGCGAGGGAGGACGGGGGAGAGATAGCCTTTTCCGTGAGAGAATGTCCGGGGCTGGAATTTTGCGCTCTTTTATGAATTTCAGCCGCGGATTCCTTCGCACGCGAGCGCCTGTGTCATCCTTTTTATGAACGTATCGGGGAGACGCCCCTTGGACCAGAGAATTTGTTATACCTATATCGACCAGCGAAATTTCGCACTCGACGGCATACGCGGCAGCGGTAAATGGTAGAATAAGGCTTCGTTACGCGTCCTCTTGAATGCGCAGCCCGAAAAGTTTGGCCTAACGAGCGGCAGGAGCACCGAAATTTAAAAACTTTCCACAGGGGAAAACAAGCTCGCTATGTTTGCCCCGCAAACATTCATCATTAGCGCGCGAGGGGGAGCCTTCCAGTGTTCTCTTGAATTCGCGCGGTGTTGCGTACACGGATGTGCCGCGTTCGCGCCGAATAAAACCCGAGTTAGCCCAGTTTTTAATCGTCGCGTGCGCGTACGGCTTCGCTAACCGTGCGCTCTTTCCTTTCTGTTGCGAGTTCGCCGTTCAGAGCTCGGAAAGGGAAAAATCTGTACTTGGCACAGAATGGCCGTTTAACGAGAACGGGAGAAACGGACGAGTGTAATTAATTAACGCGCGCAGCCCTAGAACGAACTCCCCCCTTGAGCCTCATAATCGGATGATTTCACGCGTAATTAACGACGCCACTCCCAAGTACATCACATTCGCTCCGTTGGACGGATGGGATAGGACTCCGTTGACTCGCCGGTCAATGAATCAGCTGCAGCGAGTGACTCCGTGCTTTCTCTCGTCGACTCGGATTAGAGCGAATTCATTGTCCCGCGGATCGTGCACGCAGCTTTTCTCCCGTGAATTACGCTCGCCGCCGCTCCCGCGAGTCGAGTGGATTTGGCCCGACACCGCCGTCGCGTTTAACGACGTTAGTTATACTAACCGGATTAGCCGCGACCGCTAGTTGAATTTCCCGCGAGCGAGCTTGCAGAATTTTCGTAGGTGAAAATTTCAATGGACTTTACCGACGCGCTGCTTTACCGACCGAGAGCGAGTGTTTTATCACAGCGGTTCGACTTTAATTGTAATACATTGCTTGCGCTACATTGCGTTATACGCGTAGCTTATCGGCGAGAGCGCAAAAGCGTCGGCTTCCGCGAAAATCCGAGAAACAAAAGCAGCCGCGCACGAGGCTACTTAGGCAGGCGCGCTAATGCGGGCTAAGACGCAAAGTGCTGTCGGGGAAGAAAAGGAAAAACACAGAAATAGAGACTTCCGGCAATTAAATCACCGACATAGTACAAGGGTTCTGAGAGAGTAGCAAAGTACCGATCGATACCCGATGCTACACTGCATCGCGCTTACTCCCACACACACACGTACGTACAGCACGACGCTCGACTCCGTTTTCGCGAAAACCGTCGTTTTCACGAGACGGCTGTCCTTCGCAGAACGCGGCTATAGCAGTCGGCCCTTCGCGCAGTCTACCGCAGCGACGCATTATGAAATTTAATTGCCGGAGCGAGCGAGCGAGCCGTTAATTCGATCGAGCTTGATTGCGCATGAATTATGTAACGCCGCGCGTATACGTTCTCTCTCTCTCTCTCTCTCCCTGCATCATCATCGTGCTGCACAGTCGGTCGCGCTTAATATCGCTCGTAAATAAGACGTCGAATGGCTCTCGTACTTTTGACGCGCACCGCTTAACCGCAGCTAAAGATCGGAGTTCATTGGCGGAAAATTGGATCGGATTCGAGTTTTCATCCTCTGGACTGGATTGAATTTCGCGGCGGATTAGTTTTTTTTTTTTTTCAAATTTTGAGTTTTGTTTATTCGCGCGAATTCGAAAAATATGCACGCGCCGCAAAAATAATTAACATTTACTCGATCGCCTCGTGTACACTTTGGAAAACAAGAGTGGCTTTTAATTAAAAAAATTCGAGCACGCGTATAGCAAGAAAATAAAAAACTCGCGGGTCTCATTAGAGCCGCTCATCGTCGACGAAAGGGCAAATCCATCCGCCAAAAATATCGGAGACACACAGAGAAACTCGCGGTATACGAGTCGAGAGAGAGAGAGAGAGAGAGAGAGAGAGATGCACGTACATATCCGGACGATCGATCCCAAAGCGCGACGGTTAAAGCTCTGCGCAAACAATCGCGCGAGACGACTTTCAGTAGGAATGTTATTACGCGCATAAGCCGCTGTTTTCTCGGGTTTGATAATTCTCGCCGAGAGGCTATGCAGCGTACGTACCTATACAGGCATACTGTTGTTTGCGCGGGCCAAGTTCGCTTCGAGATTTAATGTTTCAGCAGCTGCGCGGGTGCGCGGTCGGAAGGAACGTGTTTCCGCTTGTTTTTCCAGCGGGAAGTGGGTCATCGGCGAGCGAGCCTTGATGCGTTAATACGTCGCATTATAGCATAGCTATTGACTCGACGTCAGCGATACAATTGATTTCTCCGGTCTCCGCTATATACAGCACCTAACCGATAATCGAGTTATTGTATAAAATCGAGAAAGACTCACTCTTTTGATTCTCGACTTTTGCGCAAGGACTCGTAGGAGCAGCCTTCGGATGGCATCGGAAATCCATAGATCCGCTCGAAAAGAATTCAGTTTCCAAAAACAATGAACGGAAGGCGTAATTATCAAAGTTTCCGTTGCAGGATCGCCAGAGGCGCACAGAGAAGCATCCGAGTGCAGGGGTCAGGGTCCACATACCGGCATACACGACGGGCAGTCCGACGAGCGCGTCTCGTGCGGCTGCGGCAGGGACGGAGGCGACGGCGAGGCTACGGTGATCCCAGCCGTGGGCGCAGAAGCGCTGAGATCTAGCGAGTCCATCAGCAAACGGACCGAGATCGAGAGAGCCAACTCGCTCGAGGCAGAGATCGAGGCGTCCGAGCGCAGCGGAAACCGAGCGGCCGAAACAGTCGGCGCAGCAGCAGGCAGGCGGCTTCGGCGTCCTTACGGGGCCTTACGACTCGAGCCAGCGGCGCGAGAGTAGAGGCGAAACATGATCGACCCGAGCTCCTCGGAGGACGAGGACATCGAGGAGGACCGAAGCGTCCACCAGGGCGCCGGTGGCAGGGGTCGTGGCGGTCCGGCCCAAGGGGCGGCGGTCGCAGCAGTCGGCCACGGCGCCCGCTACCATAGCTCTAGTGGGGGCGGGGGTCCCGCCGGGGGCTCGATCGGGCCAGGGGGCTACGGCGCCGGCGGAGTCGCGGGTCCCGGAGGTCTGGGCTCGACGGCGGGAGGCTCGCCGGGTCCAGGGGCCCTGGCCGCCGGCGTCGGGCCTCACGGACGCAGGGGCGCCAAACCCGGCCTGTCGGCCAGCAGCGAGCTCGACGGGCCGGCTGGTCAGCCGGGCCTCGACGTGCCCGGCGCCAACCACATGGCCGGCAGCGCCAGAAACTCCCTCTCGCCCTCGATGAGCGCTCACCAGGAGGCCGCCAGCTACGGCAAGGGCCAGCGGCCCACGAGCCCGTCGCCGTCCGTCGCCAGCGAGAAGACCGAGCAGGAGCTGCAGGTGAGCCTTCTAGCGTTCTAGCCTTCAAGTGCTAGTGAAGCCATATTTTTAATTTTATTTTTTATTTTTATTTCCGCGCAGGACAAGCAGGAGCGCGAGGAGGAGGAGCGGAAGATGAGGATACAGCTGTACGTGTTCATCACGAGGTGCATCGCCTACCCGTTCAACGCGAAGCAGCCGGCGGACATGCAGAAGCGGCACTTGAAGATCACGAAGCAGCAGCTGGAGACTCTGTGCTCTCGCTTTCAGGTACGCGATCGCGTTATTCTCGCCCGCGTCCGTAAGCTTCGAAATAAAACGCGCGCTTGCCTTGCAGAGCTTTTTGAAGGGCGAGACGCAGATCATGGCGGACGAGGCCTTCCACAACGCGATCCAGAACTACTACGAAGTCTTTCTCAAGTCGGATCGCGTTGTGCGCATGGTGCAAAGCGGGGCTTGCTCGCAGCAGGACTTCCGCGACGTGTTCAGGAACAATATCGAGAAGCGTGTTCGAAGCCTCCCGGAAATCGACGGTCTCAGCAAGGAGACGGTGCTGGCCTCGTGGCTGGCCAAGTTCGACTGTATCTTCAAGGGTACAGGCGACGAGGACACCAAGAGGCCATCGCGCATGCAGCAGCAGTCGCTCAACTCCGAGCTGATACTGTCGAAGGAACAGCTCTACGATATGTTCCAGCAGATACTTGGCGTGAAGAAGCACGAGCATTCGATCCTGTTCGGCGCCCTCATGCTGGACTCATCCGACGAGCAGGCTGCGGCCATCAGGAGGGAGCTGGACGGACGCGTCCAGAAAGTAAACGAAATGGAGAAGGTGAGCGCCCTGATGATGCGAGTTAATGAAATACTACCTACTAACTCCTTTCTCTCCGACTCTCTGCCTCCGCAGAATCGCAAGCTCATGCCGAGGTTTCTCCTCAAGGAGATGGAGTCGCTTTATATCGAGGAACTCAAGTCGTCTATCAACCAGCTGATGGTCAACTTGGAGGCGCTGCCCGTCTCCAAGGGTTCGATAGACGGCAAGTACGGGTTGCAGAAGCTGAAGCGTTACAACCACCGTAGCGATCGCTCCCGCCCCCGTAATCAGAGTTCCCTCGCAAACGACTCCGCCGACTCGGAGCCCCAGCTGACGAAAATGGACGTGGCCCTCTCGTTTCCGCTGGAGGTCGTCGTCATGGAAGTCAAGGGGCTAAAGAGTCTCGCGCCCAACCGTATCGTTTACTGCACCATGGAGGTCGAGGGCGGCGCCAAGCTGCAGACCGACCAGGCCGAGGCGTCCAAGCCGATGTGGGACACGCAAGGCGACTTCACCACGATGTACCCGCTGCCGGTGGTCAAGATCCGCCTCTACACCGAGAACCCGGCCATTCTCGCGCTCGAGGACAAGGAGCTCGGCAAGGTCGTGCTCAGGCCGACGCCCCAGGCCTCCTCGAACAAGGGGCCCGAGCTCCACCGCATGACCGTGCCACGCAGCTGTCCCGACCAGGATCTCTACATCAAGATCGCCTGTCGCATGGAGAAGCCGCTCAACCTCAAGAACTGCGGCTACCTCTACGCCGTCGGCAAGTCCGTCTGGAAGAAGTGGAAGCGGCGCTTTTTTGTTTTGGTCCAAGTCTCACAGTACACCTTTGCGATGTGCTCGTACAAAGAAAAGAAAAGCGAGCCGTCGGAAATGATGCAGCTGGACGGCTATACAGTGGACTATATAGAGCCTGCTTCCGCTAACGTAATGGCCGGCATGGACTTGCAAGGCGGCAAGTGAGTCTCGACTAAAAGCTGCAGCGACCGTTGGCCCGACTAGCGGCATCTCTCCATCCCTCTGCCTTTTCCAGGTGCTTCTTCAACGCCGTCCGGGAAGGAGACAACATCGTCTTCGCCTCGGACGACGGGCCGGACTGCAGCCAGTGGGTGCTGGCGATGTACCGGGCGACCGGCCAGTCGAACAAGCCCGTGGCGCCCGTCTCGCTCATCAGCAGCAAGAGCGCCGGCCCGAGCAAGAGCACCAGCGACAGCGACAAGCCCAAGCACCACGGCATGGAGGACTACGTCAGCGCGGATCCCTGCAAGTACGATCACGCGAGCCTCTTCAAGACCCTGCAGACCCTCACGCTCGACTACAGACTGAACGACCCCTACTGCTCTCTCGGATGGTTCTCACCTGGTCAGCTCTTCGTGCTCGACGAGTACTGCGCCAGGTAGGCTCCAGATTTCTCCTTCTAGAAAAAAAGAAAAGAAAAGAAAAGAAAAGAAAAGAAAACAAATAAACCGACACGCTGCGAAATATCGACAGATACGGGGTGCGCGGTTGCTACCGTCACCTCTGCTACCTCAGCGACCTGCTCGACCGAGCGAAGCGCGGCGTCATGATCGACCCGAAGCTCATCCACATCAGCTTCGCCTTCTGCGCGAGCCACATCTACGGCAGCAAGTCCGACGGAGTGGTATCCATCACGCACGAGGAGCGGGACAAGTTCCAGGACGTGAAGGAGCGCCTGAGGCAACTGCTCGAGGAGCAGATAACCAACTTCAGGTATGGGCTAGGTTTGCTCGCGGTCCGACTTGTCTCCGACTGCAACGAAATCGTATCCCCGCAGGTTCAGCTTCCCCTTCGGACGGCCCGACGGCGCGCTGCGCGGCACTCTCTCGCTGCTGGAAGGCGTGCTGATGAAGGACATGGTGACGCCGGTCCCGCCCGAGGAGGTCCGGGGCATGATCAAGAACTGCCTGGAGATCGCGGCTCACGTCAACTACGAGAAGCTCGCCGCTGAGGCTAAGGTCGGACAAGATCTCGACGAAGACGTTCCTCCCAGCAAAAAGCTGGAGGATCTCGTGCATCTCGCTACGATTTGCGTCGATTTGCTCCAGCAAAACGAAGAACATTATTCGGAGGTATTAGTTAGGTTTTTAGAACTCAGTGTTCATTGTCCGGGGCTCTCGGGACAGAGGGTAGCATGCTCTGATAACCTGGACTTTGGTAAGGGTCCGACATACCTCCTCAGAAGACAATCAGTCGCGCGAATTAGCTTGTACTATATCCGCTTTTATATACTAGTCACACGCGTAGCTCATTAGTCTCACAGAGATCGTTAGCGTAGCTTATCCTCTAAAGCCGGAGTATCATGCATCAGTAACGAGCGTAGAGTCATATCGCACACGTAGTCACGTTGATAGCGTTCGTGATGGATCAGAGCAGCGGCTGGCCACCGTGTACGTACGTATAACGCATATAACAATATATATATATATATATAGTGGGATTGTTCATCAAGCGCGCAAACCTAGACGAATCATGCAAATCGAGTAGTGTCTTCTGGGTTCCCGAGGGCCTCGCGCTCAGAGTCGGCGTCCCCACCGCTCTGAGCTTCATGGAACATCGCCCGCCGTAAGTGTGTGTCGTCCAATATTTTCACGTTTCGCTCCTACTACACTGCACCGCAGGCGTTCGCCTGGTTTAGCGACCTCCTGGTGGAGCACGCCGAGATCTTCTGGGCGCTCTTCGCCGCCGACATGGACAAAGTCCTGGAGGAGCAGCCGCCCGACACCTGGGACAGCTTCCCGCTCTTCCAGGTGCTCAACGACTACCTCAGGGTCGACGGTGAGTCCCTCGTCGCTCGATCATCCAAGTCCGCCTCGTTGCGATTGAACTAACGAAACGCGGCTCTTCCCCCGCAGACAACCTGAGGGACGGGCGCTTCCACCAACTGCTGCGCGAAAAGTTCGCCCCCCTGGTGCTTAGATACGTGCACCTGATGGAGACCTCGATCGACCAGTCCATCCACAAGGGCTTCGAGAAAGAGCGCTGGGAGATCAAGGACAACGGCTGCGCCACCTCGGTCGACCTCTTCTGGAAGCTCGACGCCCTGCAGACCTTCATCAGCGGGCTGCACTGGCCGGACCAGGAGTTTCGTACCCACCTCGAGCAGCGGCTCAAGCTCATGGCCTGCGACATGATCGAGGCCTGCATCCAGAAGACCGACGCGGCCTTCCAGCAGTGGCTCAAGAAGGGCGTCACCTTCAGCTCGACCGACTACATCATCCCCTCGGAAATGTGCGCTATGGTTAACGTGATTCTGGATGCGAAGAATCAGAGTTTTAAGCTTTGCACTATCGATGGGGTCGACGTGGTAAGTTCGCGGGCGCAAGCCCTCCCCTCACACGCTATAACGTGTGCTCATTCTTCTCTTCTCTGTCGCGCGGATTTTCCTCTTATATATTATTATTCTTATACTATATGTACTGTATACTGCAAACTTGTGTATCTGAGATTTGAAGGACAGGGGTAACGTAAATAAGGATCTCTTCTATCTCTCTATTCTCTTCTTAGTTGAAGCCCGGTCGTAAAAGGTCCACGCGCTTCCACGGACTTCTATGGGGCGAAAGTCTGCGATCGCGATGTGCGATGTCCGTTTGCGCGGAATCTCCGTGGACGCGTCTGGACGTTTTGCAACCAGGAGTCTATAATTTTTTTTTTCTTTCTCTCCGCCATAACGCCTCTTTTTATAGAAATTTCTCTCGTAGCGATGCGTTGTGATATAGGATTAAGTGAGTGCTAGACGATGTGTATGTATAATAATGTCTCGATAGACGGACACTTACTTATAGGTAATATTACTCTTTACAATTAAGTTTCATTTTATATCTGTTCCTTGATCAGACTCTCTTTTCTTTTCACTTATTCAGTTACTTTAGTTCGTACACTTTCTTTTGGTCCCACCGACCGATCCTTATCTTATGATTTGCTGATATATAGCTGATAGCCTGATCCCTAGGACACGTATTCTGACTCTTTCTTTTTACCTTTTTTTTTTGTTCTATCCACATCGAGCGAGGAATTGGATGCGCAAGTCCTGCCAGCTGATGCGAGGATCAGCGCATATTGTCTATATATAGTTTATAGAACGAAAATGAACATTCGAGAATGATCATTGAATTAGAGGCCGAAACACTTTTTTTTTTAAGGCAACAAAACAAGCTTGGTACAACCATCAGTTACTTTCGCTTCTTTTCAATCATTATCGTACAGTAGATAGTTGCGTTGCTATATAGACTTCCTTACTACAGCAGTTATGTACACAGTTTACTTAGCGATCAGCACGCTCTAAATTTTTTGCACAACTCGGCATTACGATCCAAGCACCGATAACGTTTTACTATCGATCGCGTGAACGATTCCATTCTCTGCTACCATAGATACACTTACGTACAGTGTACGTGACGAGCGATAACGAAGCAAAGTTTTCAAAAAAGAAGAGATAGCCACTGCAAAGAATTCAGAGAGTGTAGAAAACGCGACGACCCGGTCCTGGCCACGACGCTAACGTGTCTCTTGTGTTCTCTAACGCAGCACCAGTACCACGCGAAGATCGACGACATGATCGAGAAGACGCTGGCCGCCATGTCCCAAGGGATGATTAACAAGCTCGTCAGCATCCTGGAGGCCACGCTGTCGAAGCTTTCGCGCTACGACGAGGGATCTCTCATCGGCTCGCTCCTCAGTTTCGCGGTGAGTGTCGCTGCTCCTATGTGCGCTTCGAATCGGCGTCTGTATAATCTCGGGCGTTGACTCTTGCAGAAGGTGTCCGGAAGCGGCAAGGAGATGGGCCAGGCTTACGTGAGCTTCACGCGGAACAGCACCGAGCAGATTCGCAGCAAAGTCATCGACGAGCTCTGGATACTCAACTTTTTCGAGGTAAGCTATCTCTTGCCTGTGACTCGACTGGATGACGGCATAACTGACACGGGGGGCTGCTATTCTCTCGACAGCAATGGTACACGGCACAGATCCAGTTGCTGTGCAACTGGCTGACCGAGCGGATGGACCACAGTCTGCACCTGTATCAGTGCACTTGCCTCGCTCACATTGTAAAAAAGGTCTACTCGGACTTTGAGCTTCAGGGAGTCATGGAGGACAAACTCAACTCGAAGACGTATCAGACTGTATCGCAGAGAATGCAGACGGAAGAAGCAACTTGTGCCTTAACCATGAGCTCTCATAACGAAGAGTGAGTTAGTCGTCTAAATAATAATACGATTCGAGCGATCGCCGTTCCTTACACGCGCTTCTGTCTTTCTTGCAGAGGACTGTCGGAGAACGGCAACGACGACGATGTGGAGAGGCCCAAGACGAAGGTGACAATAGTCGAGAACATAACGGGCGAGGATGGCATAAGCATCAGCAACGTCACGTCGAACGTAGCTAGCCGAGTTGGTAGCATGTTCGAGAAAGGCCTTGGCGGCCTTTCTACGAAGTTTGGCGGGGCCACCAGCTGGTTCTAGACAGATTCATTTCTAGTGATCCGGTTTCGCAGTATTGACAACAACAACAACAACAACAACAACAACAACAACAACAACGAGAGAGGCAAGAGAACGGATTAGCGAAAAAACGCAGAGAAATATTAGAGAGAAAGATCAGTATATTTACCTAGAACGTTCCTTTGCATTCACTCGTCTTATAACGGAAAGATTAAGAGAAAAACAAAGAGAAAAAAAGAAGTAATAATTATATATAAGTAAGTTTCGGCAGATGACACCAAGGTGTTATATAGCAAATAAACTTAGAACTTATATCTCGAGAGAAAAAAAAAATGAAAAAATCCCTCGTAGGATTTCGTTGATCATAGCCACGAACGACGAGAATTGGATACACACCAGACACAGACCCACATACACATACAGCGAGAGACAGCCCCACGTGTAAGAATCAGTGAGGGATGTTGATAAAAAATGCAGTTATAAATACGAATATAAAGATAAAGAGATATATGTAAAACGGTCGATCGTTGATTATTAGTTGACGCTTGTGTCGTTCCGTTTGTGTACGTTCGGAGTCTTTGCCGTTCTCGCGACAGTCGCCGCCGCGACGGGGCGCTCGCAGTCAGACAGGGATATAACACTGCAGGCACACGACACAGCACACACGATGACAAAATGGAGCCGACGGCGGAGCGAGCGAGCGAAGACAAAATGGCGCTTGAAAGTATTTCCTCTCTTGTAAATGCGTCGGCGGACGAACGAATCGCTTCTGCGGATATACGATATATATGTATGTTATGTAATTAAAAAAAAAAAAAAAAAAAAAAAAAAAAAAAAAAAAATTTGCCAAGGCTATTTAGATACGTAATCGATGGTTATGGGATCGCGCGCTCGCGGGGTACGAAGGCGAGGGCAAACCAGAAGTGAGATAAATAAGCAGAGTATATAAGCAAGTAAACAAATGAGTGTATGTACGTGTATATCAAAACGTAACTGAGCAAACAAAATTCCTATTTAGCGTATTTATCGATCTATTGGTTTACCATTTGAAAGATGTCGCTTCATTCCTAAAGTCGTATATGGTATAAGCGAGCATATCGTTGAAATATTGTTGTTTATCCATACGTACGATTCGTTCGAGTGACAGGAGATGATTGGAGAAAATGAAGGGGGGATTGAAAAATAAATGATCTCATATCGTTTTCTATACTTTCTTTTTTTCGGATTACACACACAGAAACACACACACATAGGTACCGGTAGTTCTGCGCTCGCAACTTTCTGCTATGCTTGAGGAGGATTGCTTATTCCTCCTGTTATATTAGAATTTGCATCGTCGCTCTCTTCTGCTGAATCGCGTACGAGCATAAGCCGGCCAATACGTGAGTTTAAGACTCCGCGTGATAGTAACATGTAACTTCGCGTAATTCCACGATGAATAAAGTCGCGAGACGACAGAGGAGGGGTAGCTTTTTCTTTTTTCGCTTTTCTTTCCGATCAAATCGTTGACTTCCTAATTATGTACGCGGTAGAGAGCTGCTGAACGCGAATAATTTAGCCGATGTATTCGTTCGTGGAACCAACCGATCGTTCGGATTATATTTCGGCGCGAGACACGGGGTACGTATACATATATAGTTGTGGTAATTTTTTACGCAATAATAATAATAAAAAAAAAGCAAGTAAAGCCTCTAGGCAGCTTTCGTCATAAAGGATAAAATGTAATAAAACTATGAAGCAGAAAAAAAGGTTGAGACGATTTTCAGGTTCCAATCCGTCTATATACAATACATAACTTAAATTAACGCGTACGAGTGTTGCATCGATATTTAAAGTTGGTGGTACGTATTAATAATAATAATAATAATGGTAATATAGGAGTATTTAACGATAACAGTTATGATATAACGGTAATCTCGTAAAGATATAATAGAAGGGCATAGCAGAAACGACCGAAGCGCCACGTACGAATTTTTCTTAAAGGAATCATATGTAATAAATATATAAAGTATTGTAAAACGCAGGTTGCAAGAAAAATGTGCAAAAAAAAAACATTATTAGTTAGCGTTTAGATATGCAGCGGAAGCTCGTGTCGATCGAAGACTATAAAACGAAAAAAACGGTCGGTGCCTTTATAAATTTTGTCATGATAATAAGAGAATAAAAAAAAATAATAATAATAAAATTTTAAGTATATCGACGACGCGAAGGAAGATTATCAAGTAAACGCACGACAAATTATCAGTCTCACTGACGACCATATTCGTACTTTACCTAATCTCTCTACGTTGATAGACAAACGCAACAATACAATACTCTTTGATTTTTTTGTCCTCTTCCTTACCGATATGATTCCGAAGTAAGACGTGTATGTACAAAAAGAAAATGCACCGTAGATGAACGAATTTGCCATTGCAATACTTACCGACAATAGGACGAGCATATATATATTATATAACGATCGGACGTTTCTCCAGGCACTGAATCCTTTCGCTTTTACAGTCTTCCCCCACTCCAACGCACTGCACTGCGACGCGTCCTCTCTATGAACTCGCGTGGCACTTATCGCGATCTATACCAAAGTTCTCTCTGGAGCTGGACTGGCGATATCAACAATAAATTGAGAAAACGCGTTGCATCGCGTGTACATACACCCGTATTTATAGAGTCGAGCTGTACAAGGACACTCGTCTCTGCACTTGCACACTTTTCTTCTGAGCCTTTGTCACTTCTCGAATATCTGCTAATTTCATCGTTACTTGGATCCATGTCAACAGACTTGCTATACGATACACTTTGTTTATCTGTTTTCCGATATATTATCAGAGTAACGCATAGCAGTCCTTGAAGAAAAACGTACGATGTAAAACGATGTCCAGAAGCGAATCCCGCGGAGTATATAAAACGACGTGTAAGATAAAAGCGAGCTCGCAAAGATGAGTAATTAAAAAAAAAAAAATAAATAAATAAAGAAGTAAAAATAGTATATAAAGGAATAGGTGTAGAAGAAGCGTCTTGTAGCCTGTGTCGAGCGAAACGGATTTGTCGTCGCGATCGAGAGCTGAAGTGCGAGAGAATCAGAGCGACGTGTAAATATTTTTAGTAGAGCAGGCAGAGTAAATTGTGTTATAGGTGAATAAAAAAGATAGCGCGGATAGGAGTTTTGTATACAGGATTATAAGAAAAGAAATGAAAAATTGTCGCGCCGAGGTGTTGCCAGGTGTTCGCGACCGCTTATTGGCCTACGCTCCTCTCGATCCTATATATAATAGACCTGTAGCAAGTCCTTGTGATCCTTGCCTCTCTGCGAGGGAGAGGAGAGCTTTGATTGTTAATCTCCGGCGAGGAGAAGAGAGAGAGCTGTCGTCTCTTCTCCCGCGCGACCCTGTAGCACAAATGTGTATATCGACGAAAAAAAGAATCCACTTTGCGACGTGCAGCGCTAGCCACACTTCTGCGAAACTCTCAATCAACCGTGCTGTGCTATTATTGAAAGGATGCGATTGTGACGAAATGATGCAAGAGGTAGCGTTTTAAGGAGAGAAAGAGAGAACAAAAAAAAAAAAAATCGGTATTAAGCTTAGTGACTGTCCTGTATAAAACGAGGAAGCGGCGACGGGAGAAGCGCTTTTCAGATGTAATATCGGAATTTTCTTGAACCTTGACGATCGCAATACTATTCGTGTATATATTCTCAATAAAAAGTTCAACTTGTAACCAGTAACGAGGACGGCGAGCATTCGTTCGAGGAAGTCTCTTTCAAATTTCTATGTATATCTATAAATAGGTCCTAGTAGGTTCGTAGAATGGATAGAAATTGAAATAGATTGCCATCACTTTTACAATCGACTATATTATATTTTCAAACGTAATTATCAGCAAGCGAGGCAGCTTTACGCGCGAACGTCGGCCAAAATATCCAAGTTACGATCGTCAATATAGATAGTTTGCAAATTTAAATGCGGCAAGATGGAAAGTTAAAGTAAAACTAATAACAGATTTAAAAGCGATTTTCTTCGTCAAGCTTCGAGTAAACAATATAGGTATAACCAAAATAGCTCGCCCTTATCACAAAATGGACCATATCTGAGAAACGGCTTCATTGCGTCGTCGGGATAGGCACGTGACGATGAGGAAAAATATATATATTCTTTCGAAATTATAATGTTTGTACGAACGTTAAATTTTGCTAAAAAATAATCGAGCGCGCTGCTAGAGGGATAGCCACGCGTATAAACACTAACACACACACACACACACAGCCACAAAGCCGAGTACATATCATTTTTTAGAGCTAAATAATTAACGTTTGTAAAATATACAATGTACAACAATCTCTCGAGGGAGGATCGCGATCAATAAGAGCCAGACACGAGTGCTGATATATCCGGCTCGAGATAGAAATATATATATATACATATATATATATTTTGTTACTTATGAATTTATATATCGTGACGAGGGCTATACCTTCGACTCGACGAACCGATGAAGAATTTTCTCGGGTGACGTGACGAGACTCGCAGAGAACCCATATATCACATATTATATCGAACTGCAGTTTGATTGAGACGCAAGTCGGCGGGGAGAGTGCGAGAAAGTAAGGATTAAGCACGAGACGTATGGTCCTCATTATGAGCTTTTCTACACTACTACTATATTTTCGCACGTGCATCACTCTATTATATTACAGAATGTAGACGCCCCTTATTCCGACGAAGCATGATGGCGGTGATGATGATGATGACGATGTAAAAGTATATAATCAGGATATGTGCATTATATATATATATATATATATATATATATATATATATATATATATATATCACTTGTACCTCTATCGTCGTTGTGTGAACAAAAGCAGAACGTAAATGATAAAGTAAACGATAAAAAAATAAAACTAAAGTTCTCCGGGGATTAAAATAAAAATAAAAAACAGACGTATTTTCGAGTCCGCTACAGTGTATAGTTAATTTCGATCTACATTATATATTCTTCGAGGCAATATTCACACACTACCTTGTTCGTAAATTTAATAGCTGCGACGTTTTTATTAACGGTGATGACGAATAAAAAAAAAACAAAGAATTACGAGAGACCCTTTTCCAGACTTCGATTTCTCGCACTCGCGGAGAATCGAAATAAAAGAACGCGTTACTCTTAAGTCGAGGCGCCGATCGCTCCCTCGGACTCGCGGCCGGCGCCGAAAGGAATAAGTATATAATAATAAAAATGAATAATAAGCGCGCCGTCCGCGAGCCGCAGCGACGCTCGGGCGCCGCATCGGCCTCTTAGCGCCTTAACGACCTCTGTATATTTTGCGATGATTGCGAGTTTGAGAAAGAAAGAAAGTATAAGCAGGATGTAATAACTGTGCCACAATGCGCCGCTCCTATACTTACTACTATGTACGTGCACTACGAGATTTACCTTATGTATTGTTGCGAAGAACGACTGTTTTGCTGCGCTGTTATATAATATTAGTCGAGCGGTAGAATCGAGGCGCTCTGCGACCCGACGCGTCCTGTATGTGTATATAATAATTATACGAGAGAGACATCGTCGTCGCGTTACATCGTTGCTTTTGGTTTTCGGATGCTATACGCGTATATTTTTTACGCCCGTGGATGAGAGAGTTACGCCGCGCAATAAGGGGGTTATACGTTCTCTACCTTGTCGGTCGCTCCGCCGGTAAAGCAGACGCTCTCGAGATCTCTTCTGCTGGCTGGCCCCCCACTTTTGAAATACTAGCTATTGCTGTCATAGCTGAACTACTCACGTTTTTTATCCTAATAACTACGATAACTATTCTCAGATTTCTCTAGAAAACTCTAGCATACTAACGATATCTACGAAATAATAATAATAATCTATATTCTTGAAATTTTCGCATCCTTTCGTATAGTCTTACTTTCTCTATATGATACATTCGATTGGAAAGCCGTGAGTCGAAACAAAAAACGGGAATACGGATATAAATAGATGATATTTTTGCACCAAAATAAAGTACGAGAAACCGTGAGTAAATAATGGCGAATAGCTCTAGCACATAGAGTTGCATTGCGTTACGATTCTACTGCGTGATATGCTGCGGCAACGGGACACGGCGAGCGATTTTGCGAAAGAGAGTGTGAGTAGCGTAAAACACGAAAGATAATCGAATTGCTATGTATAAGTTAAACGACGTTGTACCTATTAACAAAATGATAAGTAATCTAAACCTATGATGACTATCCATGCCATCATTATTATTATTAACATTATTATATTCTTACTATTGGTAAAGAAAAACTCTTGTAATCTATCATAGGACTACCTACTATTTAGAGCAGTAAAAATTGCACATAACGATATTTTTCTGCTCCGGTCATATGCTATTTGTGCACGTGTAAAAGGGATACGACAGACACACACTTCGACGAGGAACGAAGAAGAAAGAACTAACGAAAAACGCCGACGAGTAAAAACAAATCTATTCTATCTCCACTTAAGTAACGAGCAAAAACGATAAAAATGAAAGATTATAAAAAAAGTATAGAATGTATACCGTCTCTTCTTCTTCTACTCATACGTTACGTTGACGAGACTACATTCCGACATTTTTACTATAAATAGACGATGTTCTAGCGGATTTATCTCTTATCTATTATTCTGAAAAAAAAGCACACTCAAGACATTGAAACTGTTGTTCTCTCGTTCTAATAATGATGATAATAATAAACAAACACAGAAACTGTCGAATCGCCTCCAGAACGATAACTTATCTGAATTTCGAATTTTCATCTTCTTTCAAGGGAGCACATGCGAGCTCCCCCTATATATAGGTATACTTATAATATTCTTCTCTCTTGCCTTTTTGTTTTCGGTTATTCTTATACACGCGCGACTCTATGGTCTTGCGTTTGCTCCCTATACTTATATAGAAACTCTAGGTTATTACTTACGTATTATGTGTATTATAGACGAAATCAACTTTGTTTCACGTGCTTTCGCCGCAATATACATATATATATATATATATATATATATATATATATATATATATATATA